>AWUE01021622.1:0-35929 GCA_001974825.2 Corchorus olitorius
GTAGTGCAATGGGTGCAATGGTTAAAGCCTCCCTTAGGTGGTTATGTTTCTAAATACTGATGGTGCAGTGAAGTATGATACGGGCTTGGCTTCTGCCGGAGGTTTGATTCGTGATGAAAATGGAGTTTGGATTAGAGGTTTTACTATGAATATTGGAATCACTAATAGTCTCTTTGCAGAACTTTGGGGTATTAGAGAGGGTTTGCGTTTAGCAAAGTCCTTAAATTTGACTAATGTGGTTGTCCAATTGGATGCGAGTGTGGTGGTGCATTTTCTAAAACAGGGTATTAATCCTACTCATTTACACTCAGTGTTGGTGCATGAGGCCTTAGAGTTGGTAAAAGGTGACTGGATTAAGGAGATTGTTCACGTATACAGAGAAGGGAACCATTGTGCGGATTTCTTGGCAAACTTTGGACAAGATATTCCATTTGGTACGGAGATGCTAGTTGATCCTCCTCAGGGGCTGCTTGATTTACTTGCTCAGGATGCAAATGGCTTTGCTATCCGTCGACCTTAGCTGACTTTGTCGGCGTCTTTTGTACCTAAAAAAAAAAAGTAGATATTCAAGAAAAAGTAATTAAGAAAAATAGATATCAAGTGATGGAAATCCCAACTCTAAAGCATTGATTCATAGGTAGTTAATTTAATCATTGGTACAAAGTATAAATTCTTCCAATTAGATAGATAGCGTAGATTAAATGCTAAATGCCAATTAATCCCTATTTTTCCTTATTCCTCATTAGTCATGACGCAAGTCCTAGGCTAAATCCTAATAAATATACTAACCTAGTTTCAAGCGCCTAATAGATTCAAGTAATTCATTTCATTAAGAACTAGAAAAATATTAGCTACCAATAGATAATGCTCACTAATATAGGTAACATTCAATCTATTCCTAATTTTCCCTTAGAGGGCTACTCTAAGTTGTTATCTAGGATATGAAAACCTACAATTGCATATAGGATTCAAGAACTAACTTTAGAAAACACATTAAAATTAACTAGGTGCACTTCTAATTGATTAAAACATGCAATCATTCCAATAATATAGAGAAAATTAGAATACCTACTTAAAAGAATTGAATTAAGAACAAAACCTCATAAATTAAAAACCCTAGAATCAATTTGCTTTAAAATTGGAAAGGGAAAATTTAGCTACTCATACTTTGGAAAATAAAAACACAAGAGTTTTGATTAAACATGAGATAAGATTCAAGTACAAAGAGAAAGAACCCAAGAGAGAAAATCGTTCTCTCCAAAGTCCACGTTCTCCAGCCAAGCTTAAATTTCCCAATTCCCAAAAGTTGAATTTTTTTCAGGCATGCGATGCCTTCACAATATATATGCCTAATAATATTTTTTTAGTTTCAGGAAAATTACAATTTTGCCATCAAATTCTAAAGAATTAAAATAAATAATTATGGGTCATAAAACTATTTTCCTAAGCCCACATGACAAGTGGTGAAATTGTGAGCCCAAAAGAAAGTAAGCCCACGTGACATCTCCAAAGTTCAACCCTTTGATTTCTGCAGCCTATTTCGACCCTGAGAAGGTCGAGTTCGACCCGCTCCAGGTTGAAACAGGAAATTTTCAGCTTGTATGTTGGTGAATCTCGACCCTTTGTGGAGGTTGATTTCGACCCGCTCCAGGTTGATGCAAGACATCTACTTCTTTGCTCTAATATGCATCCTTTGTTTCCAAATCTCCTTTTAAGTACCTAAGACACACAAATGGGCAAACTAAGTAGCAAATCAACTCAAAAAGTCATAAAAACACCTTCACAAGACATGAAAAGGATAGGAAAATATGCACTCAATAAATTTCCCCACACTGATTTCTTGCTAGCCCTCAAGCAAGATGAAAACTCAAAACAAATTAAGTCTCCCTCCATAAAAGTCTAACAATATATACACACACACTCAAAAACCAAAACGATTTAGAGAAAAGCATTTTGAGAACAATTTTCTGAACACAACTTTAAAATAAAAGTAACTTTAGAGCAGATTTAACATGGCATTCACTCAAGTATTTAGGTGACGCTCATAATCACTAGTGAAAATACACATTACCATAAGCTTGCTTGTCCACCAATCTCTCCACTACTCCACAAGTGTATAACATGCATAAATCAGAGGTTTTTAAAGGGTTGTAACGGGGTAAAAAGGGTAAGTGAGCTTACGAAAGAAAAGGTAAGGAATTCAAAAGTCCTTGTTTAATGAAGCACAACATAAGTGAATCAAACAAATTATGGGCAGTTATACAACTTAATAGCCCAACACTCAGAGCAAATGACAACTTCATCAATCTAATATCATCAACTCGCTTTTCCTTTTGATTTTTTTTTTTGGAAAATATATATTTTCTCAAGTTACTAACTTGATATAATTTTCAAAGAAAAAGGCACCTCATTACACTTGCTCCATCAAGCAATTAACCAACAAAAAAAAATTTCCCCCACACTAATTCTCATCATACTCATCCACAAGAACAACAAAACAATATCAAGTGCTTCATTAACCCAGGTTAAGGTAGGAAACACTTAACAATTCTAAGCTTAGGGTTCTTTGGGAAAATGAGTTATCCAAGAGAAAGGCTAAAATAAATTAAGCTGAAAAAGGGGTATCAAAGGATTATAATTACAGGTTGGCTATTTAAGGCTCAATCGTTCCAAAGAAATGCCCTGTCATTTTCATGCAAGTACACACAAAAACATGTAATCTCGAGTGGTATAAAGCAAGTTCTAGAAGCGTATGAAGCAACTACCCATAAACAAGAAAAATACAGCCGTGGTGACGACTCAATAGGCTTAAAATCTCACATGGGAATTACTTGCCAGTCGATCATGCTAAAACCACACAATTCACAAAAACATTTCAAAGCAGAAATTTTTGCATTAAAATCATTTTGTTGTTTTCGAAAGATTTAAGGAAAGCATGTACATATATAGCAAACATCTATGGAGGTTAACATAAAACAAAAAAGAGGACTATTCTAATTTAAAAACCTAAAAATTTAAGCGAAAATGAGAAAGATGAACATACTTTTTTTTTTGAAAACACCCCCCACGCTTAAACATGGCATTGTCCCCAATGAACAGAGAAGACAAAGAAACCAAAATATAGCAAGAAATTTAAAAGAAATCAGAAACTCCCCTGGAGTCATAAACAGCTTGAAATGCTTCCATCTAATTCCAAATGAATCTCCATGAAATCCCTAGCTAATTGGGCAAGTAATAGACAAAAAAGTGAAGTTCATCTAATCCTCAAAATAAGAAATAAAAACAGCAAACTAACTGCAATTCTAACTAAAGCTAAATGCAATCTATATTACAATGCAAACTACATGCAAAACTATATGCAAAATGAAAAATAAAGAAAAAGGTAGAAAAACTAACTAACTCCGTTTCCTTGTTTTGTTGGGCTTTTGTACCAATTGCTCCAAAAGGCGCTCTTGGCGTGCACAAGACTCTTGTAAAGTTGCGATGGATTCACGAACCTCTTTCTGAAAGTCTAAAAATTGGTGATAAACATCACTGACGGTAGGCTTAGGTGGAGGAGCATGAGACACGTCGGCCCTTTCAGCATCACTAGTTGCAGCAAGTCTTTTTCTCTTCGGGTTTGTCCAACCTTCTTCTGTTCTTGTATATCCAAGGGTATCCAAATTATCCAAAGTCAGTGTTGTATCTGGTGATGGAAACTTATCCTCACCACTGACATCCACACCCTTTTCTTCAAAGAGGTTGCTCAAAAGAATTGGAAAGGCAAAGTGCTTCACTTGTTGGTTCTGAACCACATTCCACATCTCATGAATAATTGTTTTAGAACAGTTGATCCCTTTGGCTGTGGGTGAAAGGCCAGTCAATAAAGAGTCGATGAGGAAGGTATCTAGAACTCGCACACCAAATTTCATGTTCGTCCTAGGCATGACATTCTTATTAACTAAGTATGCCAAAATGCTATCCCGGATCGCCAGGTGCTTAAAATTAACAAAAATGTAACCCTTGTTATTGTTGGAGTGATGCACATCAAGATTCTCCAATACATCTTCTTTCTTTCGCTCAGTATCATTATAAAAGATAACCCGATGATTAGAAACTCGAGTAATTTGTGCCTTTTCACCCTCCGTAGGTATTTTATACTTCTAAGCTAAGGATTGATCATGAGTGATCTTTATAACTTTGCCCTGAACTCTAGAAGTAATAGTAGTATTGTCCTTCCCTTTTTCCTTATGCAGGACATTTGCATTAAATTGGGCAACTAGATTAGGGTAGTAATAACCCTTGATGTTCAGAACTTGACCCCATCCTAGCTTTTCAAAGGCTGCGGTTATCCCATATCACGCATCAACATCGCTATCGATGGAGGCTTCAAAGACGAACCGTTTGGTGCACAGACTATGCAGATACCATTTCTTATAGTCTGCACTATTAAACTGGATGGTGTCAAAGTCACCACTAGCAACCCCTTGATCCGGTTGTTCATAAGCTTCCGAATCGGATTCTTCAGTGGAGGACCCATCTGAATCAACAGCAACTACGGCTAATGCAGGAGGTGGAGTATCAACTCGGTCAGGCGAACTCCCTACAGGTGGCGCAAGCTTCCTCCTCTTCCGTTTATAAACTTCTCCCTCAGTCACAACTGCCTCCGTGTTACCCTTTTTTGTCTTTCCCGAGTCATTGTTGTAAAAACACCTAAAAAGTTCAGGAGATCAATTCATCAAGTACCAAACAATGATAAACTTTCACATGAATTTGAAAGAACGAAGCAAAGTCAAGAATTAGCATGAATCACATGGTTCAATGGAAGCCAATTAGAATTGAAAAATTCAAAACAGCATAGGGAATGTCAAAGTTTTATGAACAGGCCGAGATCACCAATAGCACAAATTGAAATCCATGTATTGCAAGGTTTAGTGCCAAGAAAATACAATTCCAGTATAAACAATTGATTGAGCTAAAATTAACCATATTTTTATGGCTATTTTGCTATGTTTTTGAACCCATTTATGCTTAAATATATGCTATTTTGATAATATTTGAGTTTTGAGTCTTTAAGTGATGTGAAAATGAGAATTTGTTATTTTTCACTATTTTTGGAGCTATTTTGATGACTTTTTACACATATTTGAGCAAAGCAATTTTGAGCATAGATTTGGAGATTCGAAGTTCGTGTTTGAAGACCATTTGAAGATAATTTGAAGACTTGAAGATTTTTGAAGAATTATTTCAAGAGCAAGAATTGAAGATTGGAGCTTTAATTGCGAAGGACTGAAGACAAGCCATGGATAAGCCTTTAAGCTTTGGAATTTTGGATATTTTATATGGGAAGATACTCAGCCCATATAAGGTCATAATTGGAGTTAAAATCTCAATTAATGCCGCCTATATCCAAGGAAATATCCAATTTCCGCTTATTCCCGCTTCTAGTCCTAACAGGATTAGGATTCAGCGCAGTTTTGCTAGAAAAATCATACCTTTCTACTCAGATCTCCGTTTGAAGGCTATGAGTACACGTTGGAAAGCTAACTCCGAGATCTACAACTTTCCTTTGAAGTCCAAGACCCAGTTCTGCTGTTTTCAAGCCCAAATGTGCCATCAAAGTCCCTGCACGAATTCAGAATTTTTCAGAATCCTATTTTGACTAGGATTTTGGTTCTAGGATGACTTTTAATCTAACTTAGAGTCTAAGTTAGACCCTAAACCGCCCTATACTTTTTTCCTACTTAGAATTGGATTTCCTAGGGTTATTTCCACTATAAATAGCCACCTCCTGTAACACAAATCACATACCACACATAGATATTTTCTCTTCATCTATTTTTCTCTTCTAGATCTAGTTTTTAGGCAAGGGTGTGCCGCCACCCTCTCTAGTCATAGGGAGGTGCGGCATACCTAGGTTTTTGTCAAGGAGATTTCGCCCCCTTCTAGTTCTATAAGTACTCTTATGCCGCTCATGGATTTTCCCAAATCCATGAGTAGCTAAATTCTTAATACTTCTGATCCTTTGGTGAATTCAATCAATTAAATATGGTGAGATTTCTGTTCTTATAATTTGGTATTTTATTCTTGATAGATAGCATGTTAAACTCTGTTTTAATTCTACAATCTTGATTTTTATTGATTTATTGTGGCCACTAAAGATGTAATTTGAGAGATTGTTGGCTAAATCAAACAACAACGGTTGACGCCTGAGTTTGATTGTATGTAGCGAGTTAACCACGCTCACCGGCGAGGTTAATTGGGTTTGCATACCAGTGATCAGATTTATCTGGTTGTTGTATGGTTTTATTTATTAAGCATGTGTGAAAGAACTAATAAAAGTTGTACTTAATGCTTTGAATCCTAGCAAATCTTTAAGGCTTGACGGCTAATTGATTAGTTAGGAGGAAGAAGGGGTAATTTAAGACTTGACGGCTAATCTTATCTAAATAGCATGTTAGGGTTTTCCCTAAACCAGTTATCATCAAGAATTTAATATTGAATTTATCTTTTAAATCAAGGACCCATAATCTACCATTGGAGAAGAAGTATGATTTTTAATAATTGTTTTCATTCTTAATTGCCATAGACTTAGATTTAATTTACTTTGTTTTGTTTTCTAGTATAATTGTTTTCTTTTTAATTGTTCTTCTTAACCCTCTGTTTTTACGTATTGTTTTGAGAGATTTTAAGGATTGTATTTTCGGATAAAGTCTATCACCCTTCTCTGTGGGATCGACCCCTACTTACCCTATCTGCTTTAGTTAGGATTTTTTTGGGATTATTTTTATGATTGCTGACGACCGATCATAAATTTTGGTGTCGTTGCCGGGGAAGGAAAATAGACTCATCTGTGAATTTTCTCTTTGATTCTGCGTTTTCAGCGTTTCTTCTTTAAAAAAAAAAATTGATTTTCCGTTTTTAATTTCTTGAGGTTTGCGTTTTTGAAAAAAAAAGTGTTTTCGGTTTTGCGATATAAAAAATAGAGTTTTACATTTTCTAAAAAACATATATATTTGTTTCTGCGTTTTTCTAAAAAAAATATTTTCTTTTATTTTCTGTCTTTAATTTTAATTTTGTTTAAGAACTTTTACTACTAACAAATTTTCTTTTGAGTTTTTCTAGGAAGCTGCATGCCAAAGACAAAAAGTAGTGGTAAAGAAGACTTTGAATTTGATGTAGAGCCAGAAATAACACTATTTTCGCTAAGGAAGGAGAAATCAAATCGACAACAAGTAGAGGAGTCATCCAATTCAAGTTCTCAATCAAGTTCTCCTAGATCTGCTGCTTCAACATCGTCACAAGACATGGCAAACGAAGAACCTAAAACCCTGAGAGAGCTTTTGACACCAAACGTCAATGCCCAACGCTTAGCAATTCGATACCCAGATACGACTGCAAATTTTGAGATTAAATCTGGTTTTATTCAGATTTTACCGAAATTTCATGGTCTGTCTGGAGAAGATCCTCACCGACATCTGACGGATTTCCAGATTGCCTGCACATCAACAAATATTCAAGGTATCACTGAAGACCAATTCAAGCTAAGAACTTTTCCGTTCACTCTTGTGGATCGTGCAAAAGATTGGTTGTACCTCTTACCAACTGGTTCAATCACATCTTGGACGAGCCTTAAGAAGTTGTTCTAGGAAAAGTAATTTCCTGCTCATAAAGTATCAAGTATAAGGAAGGAGATTTGCGGAATTAAGCAACGCCATGGAGAAACAATGCATGAATATTGGGAACGTTTCAAGACACTATGTGCGAGCTGCCCCAATCATCAAATCATTGAATAGTTGCTGATTCAATACTTTTACGAAGGGTTACTACCGTTTGACAGATCTTCCATAGATTCTGCAAGCGGAGGAGCTTTCATACACAAAACTCCTACCGATGCTTGGACTATTGTGGAGAACATGGCTGCCAACACTCAACAATTTGGATCTCGAGAAGACTATTCAAGAGAAGGCAATACAAAAAGAATCAATGAAGTCTCTACCCATTCCACCTCACTGGAGCAACAACTTCAAGAAACAAATCAACAAGTCGCTACGCTCACTGATTTATTCAATGCGAATTTTTCAAGTGTGCCTAAGGCTTGTGGTATTTGTAAACAAGGACACTACACTGATAAGTGCCCTTCTTTAGAACACACCGCACAAGAAGTCAATGCTGTTGGAATGCAAGAAGCATATCAAAGGAAGCCTGAACCTTATTTGAGAGCCGAGCAACCAAGTCAACAATATGGGAACCAAAGTAACTATCAAGGAAGGCCAATGAATTATCAAAGGCCTAATTTCCAACAATCTTCACAAGCCGTCGAGATGCAACAATTGAGAGAAGCTATGGAGATGATGAGGAAACAAATCAGTCAATTAGCTAATGTTATGAGTGAACTCAAGACACAAGGCCAACAAAGGATCCCATCGCAACCAAAGGTACCTCCTAAGGAGAATGTAAGTGCAATCACTTTGAGGAGTGGAAAAGAGTTGGAAAATCCCTATCCAACCCATGCCGCACAAGATTAAGGAAAGCCGAGCTACACCAAAGAAGAATTGCAAGTGCCTGCCAAAGAAATCAAGATTGAAGACGAACCCAGAAAAGATGGCGCAACCACCATGGGAAAAGACAAGAAGACTGTCGTCGACAAGAATGATTCCAAGGTAGATGCCGCCATACCTTTTCCATCAAGATTGAAGAAGTCAAAGAAAGAAGAGGATGATCAAGATATTTTGGAGATACTTCGAAAAGTTGAGGTCAACATCCCACTTTTTGATGCTATTCAACAAATTCAAAATTATGCAAAGTTACTTAAGCAACTTTGTACCAACAAGAAAAGGCTACAAGGTAAGGTAAGTGCTGGAGTTAATGTCTCTGTTGTGCTTTAAAAGAGTTTACCTCCTAAGTGCAAGGATCCAGGTACGTTTTCTATTACTTGTTCTATTGGAAGAAGTGTTATAGAGAATGCTATGCTAGATTTAGGTGCATCTTTAAGCGTAATGCCTTTTTCTTTTTATCAATCTTTAAATCTTGGTCCTTTGAAAAATACTGATGTGATTCTGCAGTTTGCTGATGGATCTTTGGTTCATCCCAAAGGTGTTCTAGAAAATGTCTTAATTCAAGTTGAACACTTGATTTTTCCTATTGACATCTTTGTTATGGAGATGGAATATTCGAAAGATCAATGTCCTCTTTTATTAGGAAGACCCTTCTTAAGAACTTCCCATACTAAAATCGATGTATTCGATGGTTCATTGACCATGGTTCGATGGTGAAGTAATCCACCCTAGAATTTCATCTCAATTGCCATTGAATACTAACAAGTTTGTTTGTGTTGTGAGTGTTAAAACTGCTAAGAAAGGAGGCCGAGAAGAATCGTCATCGATGACATCTTCCCAGATTTCCAAAGGAAGACAAAGGATAAAAGACATTTGACAATGCTACTACGAGAATTTCCACCAATTTTGGGGGAGATTTAAGAAGCTGTGTATCGATTGCCCTCAACATGGATTCAATAAAAGAATTCTTATCCAAATCTTCAATGGAGGATTAGGACTTAAAGATCGAGTTCTTGTTGATTCCTTTAGTCGCACTCCAATATTGAAGAGAACTCCGGAGAATGCATACTTTGCGTTTGAAGAATTATCCTGAAGGACGAAATTTTCAACCTCAAAGGAAGAGCAAGAAGCCAACAAGCAAGGAGTTCAGCCACAAGGAGGGAAGCAGAAGATGGTAGTCAAGAAACCAAAGGAAGATGCTCAAGGCCATGATCAAGTCAACTCAGCCGGGCAATGCCCGGTCATCCTCATCCATGGCCTGGATACCACCGGCCATGACCGAGCCGCGCCGAGACACATGCCCGGCCATGGCCCGGCCACCCAAGCCTCATGCCCGGCCACCAGCACTACCCTCCGAGCCACATGCCCGGCCATCTGCGTTATCCTTAGCGCCGAGTGCCCGGTCAGCTGAGCCATTTGCCCGGCCAAAGCAGCATCCTCCGTGCACCATGCCTGGCTATCCGCGCCGCCTGCCCGATTAAGCCAGCCATCAGCCCGGCCATCTCAAGCTTCTACCCGGCCATATCCGGCCATTGACGCGCCACTACCAAGCCACAACTGGCCATTCACCGTGCCACCACCGGTTATGCCCGTGCCATCACCTTTGATAAATTCAAGTCTTGATAAAATTCAACTTGAAGTTCTCAAAGTCATCAATGATACTCTCAAGATCATTGTGGAATTGTTGAAGGAATATATCCATAGTTCCTTCACCCTTGAAGAATTATTTCTTTAAGGCAGTCTAGCCAAAGACTTTAAAGAAAGGCGCTTATTGGGAGGCAACCCAATTATTTCACATGAAGAACTGAAGGAAAGCAAATGGAGCTTAATTTGGACGATTGCAAGTTGAATTCGAAGAAGTCCAGTTTCAGAAGCAAGGATGGAGTTTATGCCTACAAACAGAGAAGCTTTCTTTAACCCTATCTTTTTAATTTTCCTTGCATTATTTTGTCTTAATTGATTATTGCTTTGATTGCTTGCCTATTCTTTGATGTGAATTAATTGTTTGTGTTAGTTTTTATTTCATGCATTTAAATAAACCACATGAGCATGCATAATATCAATTGTTTGTGTTAATCTTATATGTGTTTCCACATTGAGGACAATGTGTCTTTTCAGTGTGGGGAGAGAGAGTCTAGTCTAATAGGGAGTCTACATGCATTAATCTTAATCAATGCCATAATTTTTTCGAAAAATTTTGAATTTTTTGCATGTATTAATTAATTGATTTAATTGTGATTGAAAAATGCTTAGAATTGTCAAGAAAGTTTTATTTGATTGATTGATTGATAGTATGATATCTTATTTCTTAGATTAGGTATAATTAGAGTTTTGTGATAAAAGCATATTGTTCATTATTTCTATGATTGTCTATTACTAGATCTTGTGTTTAATTTTTATTGAAATTACAATTATGAAAGTATCTTATGAAAGTATTTCTGCATACTTTAAAAAAATAATTTCAATCCATTGTTGTCACTCTTTTCTTTAACAAAAGGAGTTAGTAACCCTTGGAAAGAGGATAAGAGGCTTGGAATTGCAGAAATATTGTCCCTCTGAAAAAAAAAAGAAGGAGTCCTTCTAGAGTGCTAGTAGCCTCAAAAATAGGAGTTAGTAACCCCAAATCATGAACACTTCGAGGTTAGTAACCTCAATTTTCTAAAAATCAATTACCCTTTGAAAATCTATTATAACCCACGAAAACCCTTGACTTGTATCCATGATATGCATTCCTTTGAGTAATGGAGATAAAGATGAAGACATAAGCTTATGAAAAGAAGTAGTTATAGGATGTAATGAATGGTAAGTGATTAGAACTACTTTAATTATGGTTACTTAATAATAAAGATGCTTGCTATTTATTGATCTTTTGAATTGAGTGCTCTTATGATTCTTTGTTATTTTGATTTCATAATTATATTAATCCTTAATATGTGTATGCATTCAAAGTTTTTGAAAAGATTAAATTAAGATGAAATTTGGATTTCCATTAGTTTAGGATTATAGAGTCTAATTTATGCTCAAGTTTAGAAAGTTCATAGTTTTCTACACTATTTTGCTAGGGACTAGCAAAGATTTAGAGTGGGGGAAATATGATTGAGCTAAAATTAACCCTATTTTTATGGCTATTTTGCTATGTTTTTGGACCCATTTATGCTTAAATATATGCTATTTTGATCATATTTGTGTTTTGAGTCTTTAAGTGATGTGAAAATGAGAATTTGTTATTTTTCACTATTTTTGGAGCTATTTTGATGACTTTTTACACAGATTTGAGCAAAGCAATTTTGAGCATAGATTTGGAGATTCGAAGTTCGTGTTTGAAGACCATTTGAAGATAATTTGAAGACTTGAAGATTTTTGAAGAATTATTTCAATAGCAAGAATTGAAGATTGGAGCTTTAATTGCGAAGGATTGAAGACAAGCCATGGATAAGCCTTTAACCTTTGAAATTTTGGATATTTTATATGGGAAGATACTCAGCTCATATAAGGCCATGATTGGAGTTAAAATCGCAATTAATGCCGCCTATATCCAAGGAAATATCCAATTTCCGCTTATTCCCGCTTCTAGTCCTAACAAGATTAGGATTCAGCGCAGTTTTGGTAGAAAAATCATAACTTTCTACTCAGACCTCCGTTTGAAGCCCATGAGTACTCGTTGGAAAGCTAACTCCGTGATGTACAACTTTCCTTTGAAGTACAAGACCCAGTTCTGCTGTTTTCAAGCCCAAATATGCCATCAAAGTCCCTGCACGAATTCAGAATTTTTCAGAATCTTATTTTGACTAGGATTTTGGTTCTAGGATGACTTTTAATCTAACTTAGAGTCTAAGTTAGACCTTAAACCGCCCTAGACTTCTTTCCTACTTAGAATTGGATTTCCTAGGGTTATTTCCACTATAAATAGCCACCTCCTGTAACACAAATCACATACCACGCATAGATATTTTCTCTTCATCTATTTTTCTCTTCTAGATCTAGTTTTTTGGCAAGGGTGCCGCCACCCTCTCTAGTCATAGGGAGGTGCGGCACACCTAGGCTTTTGTCAAGGAGATTTTGCCCCTTCTAGTTTTGTAAGTACTCTTATGTCGTTCATGGATTTTCCCAAATCCATGAGTAGCTAAATTCTTAATACTTCTGATTCTTTGGTGAATTCAATCAATTAAATATGTTGAGATTTCTGTTCTTATAATTTGGTATTTTTATTCTTGATAGATAGCATGTTAAACTCTGTTTTAATTCTACAATCTTGATTTTTATTGATTTATTGTGGCCACTAAAGAGGTAATTTGAGAGATTGTTGGCTAGATCAAACAACAACGGTTGACGCCTGAGTTTGATTGTATGTAGCGAATTAACCACGCTCACCGGCGAGGTCAATTTGGTTTGCATGCCAGTGATCAGATTTATCTGGTTGTTGTATGGTTTTATTTATTAAGCATGTGTGAAAGAACTAATAAAAGTTGTACTTAATGCTTTGAATCCTAGCAAATCTTTAAGGCTTGACAGCTAATTGATTAGTTAGGAGGAAAAAGGGGTAATTTAAGGCTTGACGGCTAATCTTATCTAAATAGCATGTTAGGGTTTTCCCTAGACCAGTTATCATCAAGAATTTAATATTGAATTTATCTTTTAAATGAAGGACCCATAATTAATTTGATTGTTTTCTACCATTGGAGAAGAAGTATGCTTTTTAATAATTGTTTTCTTTCTTAATTGGCATAGACTTAGATTTAATTTACTTTGTTTTGTTTTCTAGAATAATTGTTTTCTTTTTAATTGTTCTTCTTAACCCTCTGTTTTTACGTATTGTTTTGAGAGATTTTAAGGATTGTATTTTCGGATAAAGTCTATCACCCTTCTCTGTGGGATCAACCCCTACTTACCCTATCTGCTTTAGTTAGGATTTTGTTGGGATTATTTTTATGATTGCTGACGAACGATCAACGATATGTAATCTATACCTATTGTAGGTCAAACAAAAAAAATAGCAAGGCAGAAAATATCCTATTTCAAACTGTAAGATGAAGCAATTCTAAGTAATTGGCAACACAAAAGGATATGAACTCGCAAATGAACAAATTCATAGTGTGACGCCACTGTCAAATTCAACAGATTAAATCAAGAGAAAAATAAAATAATAAATTCTCAACCAACAGAAAGCACAAATTAAGTCCAAGAGCTTAAAGAATTTCAAATGAGTGAAAAGGTTCAATGCCAATAAAAAATTTCAGTGAACTCAAAAGCATAAAGCATTATTAATGGAAACTGAAATCGTTTCAAGGACTAAGCAAATGATGGTGCATCGGTTCATGAATGGGAAAAAGAATAAATTCATAAAGTGCAAAAAACTACTGTCAAATTTTGAATCACCCATAGTAAAAGAGAATGTCAAACTGCCCACTACCATATAATACAACTACACTGCACAAAACAAAAGAAATTCAACATCACCAGAAAATCCCGAAAGGTACCTTTTGTCAAAATTAGTGCTGGATGATCGAATTAAGAGGGGATCCAGATAAAAAGAAGTTGGTGGGAAGGAAGAAACCACGCCGACAAAGCTTAATCGGCGTCGGGCTAGGCGGTTTCGTTGGTTGTGGCGAAGAGGAAAGCAGCTCCGGCAAGGGATGGAGGAGAGAGTAACGCCGACGAAGATGAGCCCAACCAGTGTCGGGTCTGGTGAGGTCGAAAGAATAGAGAGAGAGAGAGAAAGAGAAAGGAGAAAGCAAGAAATGGAGAGATCGAAGGAAGAGAGAGTGGAAGAGATGAGAAGGGTCGGATTTATCGCCAGTTTAAACAGGCGGTGGCTATGGAGGAAGAAGATGGTGCGGGTGGCGGTGGAAGAAGAAGAAGAAGAAGGTTTCGGGGAAGAGAAAGAAAAAATTGGGGAAGAAAAAGAAAGAAAACTGGGGTAGAAACGAAAGAAAGAACGTGGGAAAAATAAAAAAAAATCTTTTTTTTTGAAAAATAAAATCTATGACTGAACAATTTTCCTGAGTCAACCTGAAAAGGGTTGAGTTCACCCTTGTTAGGATCGACTCAGGAATTTTTGACAATTGGGACCTGAAAGCCTGTGTCGACCTGGAGAAGGGTCGAATTGGACCTTTTTACTTGTCCAAACAGGGAATTTTACGATTGAGCCTTAACTTTTTCTTATCTTCAACTCGACCTATTGACAGGTCGAGGTTGACCTTCCAACGGGTCCAAATAGGCAATTTTTGAGAAAATTGTCTGAATTTTTTTTTTTTTGAGAAAATAAGAGCAAAATTGGTTCTAACAGAGATAGAAATATTTCCTAAAAGTGCACATGTGCAATTGATGCATGTAAAATGCTAAATGCATGAATGAAACAATTAGGTTAACCATAAAAATAAACATGGAATTTAAAATTCCCAAATAAAACTCGAACAAGAGTTAAGTGAAGAAAACTTCCTCTTTGCAGCAATAGATAATTGTTCCAATGCGATACCTATAATGCAAAAATCAACACTAATGAATTAAAAACTTAAAAGAAATCAAAACACTAAAAAAATAAAAATAAAAATAAAAGAAAGGATAGAAATTATGGGTTGCCTCCCATCCAGCGCCGTCATTTAACGTCTTTGGCTAGACATAATGTTGCTACTCATGATCAAGATCGACATAGGTCGGTGCATCCAAGTACATGATTTCCATGGTCTGAGGTTGGAATCCTTCATAAAAAGGTTTAAGCCGTTGGCCATTAACCTTGAAAATCCTTGAGCTTTTCATATCCTTAATCTCCACAGCTCCATGGGAAAATACAGTGACTACTTCATATGGACCAGTCCACCGAGATCATAACTTACCAGGAAATAACCTCAACCGAGAGCAAAACAATAGCACTTTCTGTCCAACATAGAAAGCTTTCCTCGATATCATTTTATCGTGCCAAGCCTTGGTCTTTTCCTTGTAAATCTTCGCACTCTCATAAGCATCATTTTGAATTTCTTCGAGCTCTTGTAATTGAAGTTGATGAACTCCAGCTTCATCAAACTTCATATTACACTCCTTAATCGCCCACCATGCTTTGTGCTCAAGCTCCACTGGTAAATGACAAGGTTTGCCATATACCAAACGATACGGAGACATCCCAATTGGGGTCTTATGTGCGGTTCGGTAAGCCCAAAGAGCATCGTTCAATCTCATACTCCAATCTTTTCGATTCGGCTTCACCATTTTCTCAAGAATGCACTTAATCTCACGGTTAGAGATCTCTGCCTGACCACTTGTCTGAGGGTGGTAAGAGGTAGCCACCCTATGAGTCACTCCATACTTCTTGACCAAAGCTTCCACAATCTTATTACAAAAATGCTTTCCTTGATCAGTAATAATTGCTCGTGGAATGCCAAACCAAGAAAAGATGTTAGATTTAACAAAATCTGCAACAGTTTTAGCATCGTCAGTCTTAGTAGCTTTGGCTTCCACCCACTTGGAAACATAGTCACACGCAAGCAATATATATGTAAATCTATTATATGATGACTTAGGAAATGGACCCATGAAATCAATAGCCCAAACATCAAAGATTTCACATATAAGAATTGGTTGCAAAGGCATTTGATCTCTATGTGATAAATTCCCTACTCTTTGACACCTATCACATGCTTTACAAAATGCATATGCATCTTTAAACAAAAATGGCCGATAGAAACCACATTCTAAGATTTTTCGTGCAGTCTTTTTAGGTCCAAAATGGCTCCACATGCATAGGAATGACAAAAAGCAAGGATTGAATTTTCTTCATCTTGAGGAATGCATCTCCTAATTATTTGATCAACACAATTTTTCCACAAGTAAGGCTCATCCCACAAGTAATTCTTAGAATCATGTTTCAATTTGTCTTTTTAAAACTTACTTAAATCACTTGGCATTTGTCTAGAAACAAGATAATTAACTATATATGCATACCAAGGTAATTCATGCATAGCATGTAAGTTTTCATGAGGGAAAGAATCACTTAGCGGAATTAGCTCTTCTTGTAGCACTATCCTGCTCAAATGGTCAGCTACCGAGTTTTCGGCACCCTTTTTTTCTCTAATTTCAATGTCAAATTCCTGAAGTAGCAAATCTGTGAATGAGTCTTGGTTTTGCTTCCTTCTTTGCCAAGAGATACCGAATAGCTGCATGGTTAGAGAAAACAATCACTTTAGAGCCAAGCAAATAACAACAAAATTTATCAACAGCAAAAACAATAGCTAAAAAATCCTTTTCCGTTGTCGTGTAATTTCTTTGAGCTGAGTTCAGGGTACGAGAAGCGTAGTATATAACATGTGTGAGCTTCCCAACTTGTTGCCCTAGTACAATTCCCACCGTATTGTCGCTTGCATCGCACATAAGCTCAAATGGAAGGTCCCATCTTGGTGGTTGGACTATTGAAGCGGAAGTCAATGCCTTTTTCAAGGTGCCAAATGCAATCTTGCAGGAATCGTCAAAATTGAACTCAACATCCTTTTGGAGTAGATTACTTAATGGAGAAGCTATCTTGGAAAAGTCCTTGATAAACCTGCGGTAAAAACCTGCATGTCCAAGAAAAGAGCGCAACTCCCTCACCGTGCAGGGGTAAGGTAACTTTTGGACAATGTCAACCTTAACTTTATCTACTTCTAAACCCCTAGCAGATATCACATGACCTAGCACTACACCCTGATCGACCATGAAATGGCATTTAGCTGAATTAAGAACGAGATTAGTTTCCTTACACCTACTCAAAATAAATGCAAGATTATGTAAACAAGAGTCAAAAGAGTTACCATGTACGAAGAAGTCATCCATGAATACCTCTATGATATGCTCTACATATTCTTGGAAAATGCTCATCATGCATCGTTGAAATGTAGCTGGAGCGTTGCACAGGCCGAATGGCATCCTTCGGTAGGCATAGGTTCCATAGGGACACGTGAAGGTTGTTTTCTCTTGGTCCTCAGGTGCAATGGGAGTTTGGAAGTACCCATTATACCCATCAAGAAAGCAATAGTACTCGTGTCCAGCCAACCTCTCAAGCATCTGGTCCATTAAGGGTAACGGGAAGTGATCTTTCCTAGTTGCATCATTCAACTTCCGATAATCAATGCATACTCTCCAAGAATCAGCAACTCGTTTTTCAATGAGTTCATTATCTTGGTTTCTCACCACAGTCATACCAGACTTTTTAGGAACAATCTGAACTAGACTTACCCACTTAATATTGGAAATGGAGTAGATGATACTTGATTTCAATAACTTAACAACTTCATCCTTCACAACATTCATCATGCTCGAATTCAGTCTCCTTTGAGCTTGCCTGACTGGTTTAGCATCATCTTCCAACAAGATCTTGTGCATTCAAAGTGAAGGGCTAATTCTCTTAATGTCAGCAATGCAACACCCAATTGTTTCTTTATACTCCCTTAAAACTCTCAAAAGCTTTTCTTCTTCGAGTGGGGTGAGTTTGCTAGAGATGATCACAGGTAATGTATCATTGTCTCCCAAGAAAGAGTACTTCAAATGAGCAGGTAAAGGTTTGAGTTCAACCTCTGGTGGTTTGACTATCGAAGGAACCAATTTGCTTGAAGGTGTTGGATGTTGCAAATAAAGCAAATTTTCCTTATGTGTCTTGGTTGGCAAAGTCTTTAAATTTGAAATCACTTCGCATACCTTTTCACAAGGTGCCAACTCAAGTTCACCATATGTCTTGTCATCAAACCCGTTGAACATCACTATTTCAACCTTGTCTTCATTATCCAACATCATAACCTTTTCAAACAAACTATCCAAAATATCAATGAGGAGCACGACATGAACATCACTTGGATAGTGAATAGCATCGAAGATGTTAAACTTCACCATCTTTCCATCAAACTCCATGGTCATAGTGCCTTCAAACACATCGATCTTTGTTTGGGCAGTCCTCAAGAAAGGTCTCCCAAGTATCAACAGTGTATGACTAAGCTCGAGGTCATCCTCCTCCATTTTAAGCACATAAAAGTCCGTTGGAAAGACTAACTCAATTACCTGCACCAAAACATCCTCAACAAGCCCCTCAGGGTAAACATTAGACCGATCGGCGAGTTGTATAATCACGCCGGTTTCAATTAGAGGACCAATATTCAAGGAAATATAAATAGAGTAAGGCATGACATTTATGGATGCACCTAACTTACATGATGCCTTTTCAAATTCACTATTTCCTATGATGCATGAAATGGTAAAAGAACCACGATCGTTACATTTGGGAGGAAGCTTTCTTTGAAGAACTGCAGAAACATTTTCACTCATACTTACGCTCTCATTCCCTTTAAGTGTCCTCTTGTTGGTACATAGCTCCTTGAGCCACTTTGCATATCGAGGAACTTGCTTGATAGCATCGATGAGGGGAATGTTCACTTGCACTTTCCTAAATGTCTCCCAAATGTCCTTTTCTTGTTCAGCCTTTTTCTGCTTAGATAACCTAGATGGAAATGGAGGACAACTAGTGTTAGGTGTTAAATCCTTATTCACAAGAGTTGAAGAACTTACCTTTGCATTATTCGAAAAAAAATCTCCATTTGTAGCCTTTTGAAGACTTTTGGAAGGACTAACAACTTCTGGAAGAATTTCTGTTTCGACCCCGCCAGAGGTCGAGTTCGACCTTCCAGAGGGTCGAATCAGATTTTCTGCCTTTCATCTTAAGTTCGATCTTCCTCAGGGTCCAGTTCGACCCTTTTTGAGGTCGAATCAGAAATTGTTTTCTCACCCTTTTCAGCAATTCCATCACCAAGCTTCTCAAATTCTCGAAGATCACCAACTTGTTTTCCACATTTAAGAGTAATTGCCTTAAGATCTGCCCTTGGGTCAATGGTTTGAGATGGAATCTTTCCAGAAAGTTGGTTCTCTATCCTACTTACTGCAGTGGCAAGTTGTCCCGTTTGATTCCTAAGATTGGTAAGCTCTCCATCATGTCTCAACAAGCTTTCATTTATTTTTACCTGGCCTTCATTCAATTGCAACTGAGTCTCACCCAACTTTTGCAACATTGCCTCAAAATTTGAGCTCTGCCCTTGATTCATCGGTTGACTTTGAACATTCTGTTGAGCAGGTGGAGGTTGGTAAGGTGACCTGATGGCATTGTTGGGGTTACCATACCTTAAGTTTGGATGTTGCTTATACCCAGGGTTATAAGTGTTGGAATATTGGTCATATTTCTTTTGCCGGGGACAAGCATTCGTTTCTTCTACCTGGTCATCAAATAGACTAGGACAAGCATCAGTACGGTGATCAATGGAAGCACATAAACCACATACCATTTGATTTTTGCCTATGCCCAATTGATTCTTCACCAAGGAGGTAAGTTGAGAAATTTGTTGCTCCAATCGAGCAGTGTTGATAGTGGCCTCCTTAACCTTATGTACCCTCCTTTCATCAACTCCATACCCATGAGAAGCCCTAGCTTGAGATTCTATCAGCCTCCAAATCTCATCGGTGTTATTAAGCATCAAATCTCTACCAGCAGAACAATTGAGTAACTTCTTTTCTATCACAAAGAGTCCATTGAAGAAAGTGTGCACCAATTGGATATCTGAGTACATGTGATTAGGATAGCAATTGAATCGATCCCAGTATTCGTATAAACTCTCACCATCCATCTCCTCAATCTCAACAATCTGTTTCTGAATTAGAGATGTCTTCGCAGCAGGGAAGTACCTCTCGAAGAATGCTGCAAGGAGAGCTGCCCAAGAATCAATGCTACCAATTGATAGATCATCCAACTAATCCCTTGCTGCTCTTTCAAGTGAGAGGGGAAAGGTACACATCCTGACTTCATCTTCTTCAACTCCTGTTGGTCCTGTAGAAGAACAAATCTTTAGATAGCGTTTAATATGCTTAGTGGGATCTTCCCTAGACAATCCATTAAATTTAGGCAATAAATTAATGAATCCTATTTTCAGTTCAAATGGAGCATGCAGCCTGTTGTACTGAATGCAGAGAGGTAGATTGTTCAAGTTAGGGGCCATGATCTCCCTCATAGGTCTATTGTCTTCCACCCTTGCTGGAGGTGCAGGAGGTGGTAGCTGGCCATTCCGATTCTGATCCTGAGGTGAGGAATTTGTGGTGGAATTTGTTGAATTGGTTGTGATGGTGGATCTACAATACGATTATCCACTCTATTTTCTTCTTCCATCTTTTGCTGATTTTCTTGAATTGTTCTTCTCCTTTGATTTTGTGCAAACCTTTCGATTTCAGGAACTAATTCGTATTCAGGTTGTAATCCATCAGTTCTACGGGTCATGCAATACCTGTAAACTAAAAAAACAAAATTTAGAAACCAACAAATAAAAAAGAGAAATAAAAGTCTAAAATTAAAAATAATAAACTAAACTAAACTAAACTAAGAGAAAAGTAGCAAATCTACTTAATTCCCCGGCAACGGCGCCAAAAATTTGATACACTTCGCAAAACACCAAATAATAATCGTAAATTCTCTAACTTATAGCTAGGGTAAATACGAGTCGAATCCCAAGGGAATTAAAGTTATCAACTACTTAACTAAACAAGTTTAAAGTAAAAATGGGGGGTTTTGATTTAACTATGAACTAAGTTGCAATAGAAAATAAATTGCAAATAAGTCGATATTCAAGAAAAAGTAATCAAGAAAAATAGATATCAAGTGATGGAAATCCCAACTCTAAAGCATTGATTCATAGGTAGTTAATTTAATCATTGGTACAAAGTATAAATTCTTCCAATTAGATAGATAGTTTAGATTAAATGCTAAATGCCAATTAATCCATATTTTCCCTTATTCCTCATTAGTAATGACGCAAGTCCTAGACTAAATCCTAATAAATATACTAACCTAGTTTCAAGCGCCTACTAGATTCAAGTAATTCATTGCATTAAGAACTAGAAAAATATTAGCTACCAATAGATAATGCTCACTAATTGATCGGTCGTCAGCAATCATAAAAATAATCCCCACAAAATCCTAACTAAGTAGATAGGGCAAGCAGGGGTCGATCCCACAGAGAAGAGGAGTAAACCTTATCCAAAGATACAATCCTTAAAAATCTCTCAAAAGCTTTGCGTAAAAACAGGGGATTGAAAACAACAATTAAAAAGGAAGCAATTATACTAGAAACAAAACAAAGTAAACTAAATCTAAATCTATGACAATTAAGAAAGAAAACAATAATAAAAAGCATACTTCTTCTCCAATGGTAGAAAACAATCAAATTAATTATGGATCCTCGATTTAAAAGATGAATTTAATATTAAATCCCTGATGATAACTGACCTAGGGAAACCCTAACATGCTATTTAGATAAGATTATTGGTTAAGACTTAAATTAACCCTTTTATTACTTAACAAATCAATTACCCGATTAAGACTTAAAGATTTACCAAGAAACAAAGCATTAAGATCAACTATTTAATTAGTTCTTTCATACATGTTTAACAAGTAAAACAACAATCAGATAAATCTGATCACTGGCATGCAAAACCCATTGAAGCGACGGTTAATCGTCATCAATTCGCTACCAAACAATCAGACTCATGTGATTAACAATCTCGCCTGATTTAGCAATAGATCTCTCAAATTATCTCTTCATCAGCAGCGTAAATCAATAAAAATCAAGATCATGTAATAAAACAGAGTTTAACATGCTATCTATCAAAAATAAAATACCAAATTATAAGAATAGAAATCTCACCATATTAATTGATTAAATTCACCAAAGGATAAGAAGTATTAAAAATTTAGCTCCTCATGGATTTAGATCCATGAGAGGCTTAAGAACACTTACAGAACTAGAAGGGGGCGAAATCTCCTTGTAAAATCCCTAGAATTGCCGCACCCCTCTATGGTTAGAGAGGGTGGCGGCACCCTTGCCTAAAAACTAGAACTAGAAGAAAAATAGATGAAGAGAAAATTATATGTGTGTAGGTATTTGAAGGTATGTGATTTGTGTTACATAGGGTGGCTATTTATAGTGGAAATAACCCTAGAAATTCCAATTCTAAGTAGGAAAGGCGTCTAGGACGGTTTAGAGGCTGACTTGGTATCCAAGTTGGCTTAAAAGTCTTCCTAGAACCAAAATCCTAGTCAAAATAGGATCCTGAAAAATTCTGGATTCGTGCAGGGACTTCGACGGCGATTTGGGCTTGAAGATGGCAGAATTTGGTCTTGGACTTCAAAGGAAAGTTGTAAATCTCGGAGTTAGCTTTCCAACAACTACTCATGGGCCTAAAACGGACATCTGAGCAGAAAGTTATGATTTTTCTACCGAGACTGCGCTGAATCCTAATCATGTTAGGACTAGATTCGGGAATAACCGGGAATGGGATATTTCCTTGGATATTGGCGGCATTAATTGGGATTTTAACTCCAATTATTTGCTTATATGGGCTGAGTATTATCCCATATAAAATATCCAAGATTCCTTAGCTTCCGGGCTAATCCATGGCTTGTCTTCAACCCTTCGCAATTAAAGCTTCAATCTTCAATTCTTGCCTCTTGAGATAATTCTTCAATAGTCTTCAAATATTCAAATTATCTTCAATAAATCTTCAAACACGAAGTTCGAATCTCCAAGTCCTTACTCAAAATTGCTTCTTCCATATTTGAGTAAAAAGTCATCAAAATAGCTTTAAAAAGAGTGAAAAACAATAAGTTTCCACTTTTCTTGTCTTCAAGACCTAAAAACACAAATACTTATAAAATAGGGTTAAAATACACATATAAACACCAAAAATAATAGGAAAATAATCATAAAAATAGGATTGTTTTTGGCTCAATCATAATTCCCCCACACTAAATCTTTGCTAGTCCCTAGCAAACTAGTGTAGAATACTATGAAAAACAAATCATAAAATAGACTCTAGATTAATGCAAATCAAAAATTCCATCTTAATTTAAACATTTCAAAAACTTTGAATGCATACACATATTAAGGATTAATGTAATCATGAAATCAAAATAACAAAGAATAATAAGAGCACTCAATTCAAAAGATCAATAAATAGCAAGCATCTTTATTCTTAAATAACCATAATTAAAGTAGTTCTAATCACTTACCATTCATCACATCCTACAACTACTTCTTCTCATAAGCTTATGTCTTCATCTTTATCTCTATTACTCTAAGGAATGCATATCATGGATACAAGTCAAGGGTTCTCGTGGGTTATAATAGATTTTCAAAGGGTAATTGATTTTTAGAAAATTGAGGTAATTACTAACCTCAAAGTGTTCATGATTTGGGGTTACTAACTCCCATTTTTGAGGCTACTAGCACTCTAGAAGGACTCCTTTTTATTTTTACAGAGGGACAATATTTCTGCAATTCCATGCCTCTTATCCTCTTTCCAAGGGTTACTAACTCCTTTTGTTAAAGAAAAGAGTGACAACAATGGATTGATTTTTTTTAAGAACATAAATACCTCTTCTCCTCTTGCATGAAAACACTTCTTTTTATGAAAACAATTTTTTAACTACCCATTTATATAAGTAGTCCCCCACACTTGTTCTTGACATATCCATAACATACTTTCAAAATTGTAATTTCAATAAAAATTAAACACAAGTTCTAGAAATAGGCAGTCATAGAAATAATGAACAATAGGATCATATCACAAACTCTAATTATACCTAATTCTAAGAAATAAGATATCATACTATAAATCAATCAATCAAATAAAGCATCCTTAAAAATTCCAAGTATTAATCAATCATAATCAAATCAAATCACTCAATACATGCAAAAATTTCAAAATTTTCGAAAAAATTATGGCATTGATTAAGATTATGATCAAATTAATGCATGCAGACTCCCTATTAGACTAGACTCTCTCCCCCACACTTAAAAGACACATTGTCCTCAATGTGAAAACACATGAGCATGCGTAAAAAGTGTGTTTAGTTAAATGCATAAAATAAGAATTAACACAGACAACTAATTCACATCAAAGAATAGGCAAGCAATCAAAGTAATAATCAATCAAGATAAAATAATGCAAGGGAAATTAAAAAGATAGAGTTAAAGAAAGCTTCTATGTTTGTAGGCATAAGCTCCACGAATCATGGCTTTTGAAACTTGACTCGTTTCGAATTCATCTTGCAATTGTCCAAATTAAGCTCCATCTTCTTTCCTTTGGTTTCTTCATGTGAAATCATTGGGTTGCCTCCCAATAAGCGCCTTTCTTTAAGGTCTTTAGCTAGACTGCCTTAAAGAAATTATTCTTCAAGGGTGAAGGAACTATGGATATATTCCTTCAACAATTCCTCAATGATTTTGAGAGTATCATTGATGGCTTTGAGAACTTCAAGTTGAATTTTATTAAGACTTGAAATCATCAAAGTTGGGTGTTCAGAATGAATGGTCGGTGGTGGCTCGGTGATGGCAGGGCTCGAAAAGCATTTGGCCGGTAATGGCACGGTGATGGCCGGTCCTAACTTGGTGAAAACTCGAGGTGGCTCGGTGGATGGCTGGTTGTGGCTTGGTAGTGGCGCGGCACTGGCTAGATGTGGCCGGGTAGAAGCATGGGATGGCACAGTGCTTGGCTCGGCTGTGACTGGTCCTAGCCGGGCATGAGGCGCGGCTGGTGCAGGTAGTGCCGGGAGTGGCCGGGCAGGTAGCGGGACTGAGGCATGGAATGGCGCGGAGGAAAGCAAGCTTGACCGGGCAGGTGGCACGGATGGCCGGGCAGGTGGCTTGGGTGGCCGGGCCATGGCCGGGCAAGTGACTTGGCGTGGCTCGGTTATGGCCGGTCCTATCCGGGCCATGTCCAAGGATGGTCGGGCCAAAGTCGGGCAAATGGCTCGTTGCGGCTCGCAGGCATCTTCCTCTGGTTCCTTGACTTCCATCTTCTGCTCCTCTCCTTGTGGCTGAACCCCTTGCTTGTTGGCTTCTTGCTTCTTCTTTGCTTGCATCTTGGAGTTTGAAGATTGTGTCCTTCGAGATAATTCTTCAAGTGCAAAGTATGCATTTTCTGGGGTTCTTTTGGACAACGGGATGCAACTAAAGGAATCAACAAGAACTCGATAAGTCCTAATCCTCCATAGAAGATTTGGATTAAAATTCTTTCTTTGAATCCATGTTGACGGCAACCGGCACACAACTTCTTAAATCTCCTCCAAAATTGGTGGAAATTCTCGTTGTAGCGTTGTCAAATGTCTCTTATCCTTTGTCTTCCTCTGGAAATCTGAGAAGATGTCATCGATGAAGATTCTTCTCGGGCTCCTTTCTTAACACTTTTAACATTCACAACACAAACAAACTTGTTAGAATTCATTGGCGATTGAGATGAAATTCTAGGGTGGATTACATCACCATCGAATTCCATGGTCAATAACCATCGAATACATCAATCTTGGTATGAGAAGTTCTTAGGAAAGGCCTTCCTAATAAAAGAGGACATTGATCTTTCGAATGTTCCATCTCCATAACAAAGATGTCAATAGGAAAAATCAAGTGTTCAACTTTAATTAAGACATTCTCTTAAACACCTTTGGGATGAACCAAAGATCCATCAGCAAACTGCAGAATCACATCAGTAGTTTTCAAAGGACCAAGATTTAAAGATTGATAAAAAGAATAAGGCATTACGCTTAAAGATGCACCTAAATCGAGCATAGCATTCTCTATAACACTTCTTCCAATAGAACAAGTTATAGAAAACGTACCTGGATCTTTGCACTTAGGTGGTAAACTATTTTGAAGCACAACAGTAACATTAACTCCAGCACTTACCTTACCTTATAACCTTTTCTTGTTGGTACAAAGTTGCTTAAGTAACTTTGCATAATTTGGAATTTGTTGAATAGCATCAAGAAGTGGGATGTTGACCTCAACTTTTCGAAGTAACTCCAAAATATCTTGATCATCATCTTTTTCTTTGACTTCTTCAATCTTGATGGAAAAGGTGTAGTGGCATGTACCTTGGAATCCTTCTTAACAGCGGCGGTATCCTTGTCTTTTCAGGCACTTGCAATTCTTCTTCTTTGGTGTAGCTCGACTCTCCTTCATCTTGTGCGACATGGGTTGGATAGGGGTTTTCCAACTCTTTTCCACTCCTTAAAGTAATTGCACTTACATTCTCCTTAGAAGGTACATTTGGTTGAGATGGGATCCTTTGTTGACCTTGTGTCTTGAGTTCACTCATGTCACTAGCCAATTGACTGATTTGTTTCCTCATCATCTCCATAGCTTCTTTCATCAATTGTATCTTGGCAGCTTGTGAAGATTGTTGAAAATTAGGCCTTTGATAATTCATTGGCCTTCCTTGATAGTTACCTTGGTTCCCATATTGTTGATTTGGTTGCTCGGCTCTCCAATAAGGTTCATGCTTCCTTTGATATGCTCCTTGCATTCCCACAACATTGACTTCTTGCACGGTGTGTTCCAAAGAAGGGCACTTATTAGTGTAGTGTCCTTGTTTACAAATACCACAACTCTTAGGCACACTTGAAAAATTCACATTGAATAAATCAGTGAGCACAACGACTTGTTGATTTGTTTCTTGAAGTTGTTGCTCCAGTGAGGTGGAATGGGTAGAGACTTAATTGATTCTTCTTGTATTGCCTTCTCTTGAATAGTCTTCTCGAGATCCAAATTGTTGAATGTTAGCAGCCATGTTCTCCACTAAAGTCCAAGCATCGGTAGGAGTTTTGTCTATGAAAGCTCCTCCACTTGCAGAATCTAAGGAATATCTTTCAAACGGTAGTAATCCTTCGTAGAAGTATTAGATCAGCAACTGTTCAATGATTTGATGATTGTGGCAGCTCGCACATAGTATCTTGAAACGTTCCCAATATTCATGCATTGTTTCTCCATGGTGTTGCTTAATTCCGCAAATCTCCTTCCTTATACTTGATACTTTATGAGCAGGAAAGTATTTTTCCAAGAACAATTTCTTAAGCCTCGTCCAAGATGTGATTGAACCAGTTGGTAAGAGGTACAACCAATCTTTTGCACGATCCACAAGAGTGAACGGAAAAGTTCTTAGCTTCAATAGGTCTTCAGGAATACCTTGAATACTTGTTGACGCACAGGCAATCTGGAAATCTGTCAGATGTCGGTGAGGATCTTTTCCAGGCAGACCATGAAATTTGGGTAAAATCTGAATAAATCCAGATTTGATCTCAAAGTTTCCAGTCGTATCTGGGTATCGAATTGCTAAGCGTTATGCATTGACGTTTGGTGCAGCTAACTCTCGCAGAGTTTTAGGCTCGTTGTTGTTTGCCATGTCTTGTGACAATGTTGAAGAAGCAGATCTAGGAGAATTTGATTGAGAACTCGAATTGGATGACTCCTCTTCTTGTTGTTGATTTGATTTTTCCTTCCTTAGCGAAAATAGTGTTCTTTCTGGCTGTGAATCAAATTCAAAGTCTTCTATACCACTACTTCTTGTGTTTGGCATGCAACTTCCTAGAAAAACTCAAAAAACTCAAAAGAAAATATTAATAGTAGAAGTTCTTAAACAAAAATTAAAATTAAAGACAAAAAATAATGATTTTTTTTCTTTTCTAAAAACGCAAAAACAAAAATTTTTTTTATCGCAAAACTGAAAACTTTTTTTTTAGGAAAAACGCAGAAAAGAAAAATAAAAGAAAAAGGAATTTTTTTTTAGATAAAAAATGCAGAGACCAAGAGAAAATTCTCAGGATCAGTCTTTCAGATGAGTCTATTCCTTACTTCCCAGGCAACGATGCCGAAATTTATGATCGGTCGTCAGCAATCATAAAAATAATCCCCACAAAATCCTAATTAAGTAGGTAGGGCAAGCAGGGGTCGATCCCATAGAGAAGGGGAGTAAACTTTATCCGAAGATACAATCCTTAAAAATCTCTCAAAAGCTTTGTGTAAAAACAGGGGATTGAAAATAACAATTAAAAAGGAAGCAATTAAACTAGAAACAAAGCAAAGTAAATTAAATCTAAATCTATGGGAATTAAGAAAGAAAACAATAATAAAAAGCATACTTCTTCTCCAATGGTAGAAAACAATCAAATTAATTATGGATCCTCGATTTAAAAGATGAATTTAATATTAAATCCCTGATGATAACTGACCTAGGGAAACCATAACATGCTATTTAGATAAGATTACCGGTTAAGGCTTAAATTACCCCTTTTATTGCTTAACAAATCAATTACCCGATTAAGGCTTAAAGATTTACCAAGAAACAAAGCATTAAGATCAACTATTTAATTAGTTCTTTCACACATGCTTAACAAGTAAAACCATACAACAATCAGATAAATCTGATCACTGGCATGCAAAACCCATTGAAGCGACGGTTAATCGTCATCAATTCGCTACCAAACAATCAGACTCATGTGATTAACAATCTCGCCTGATTTAGCAATAGATCTCTCAAATTATCTCTTTATCGGCCACGTAAATCAATAAAAATCAAGATTATGTAATAAAACAGAGATTAACATGCTATCTATCAAAAATAAAATACCAAATTATAAGAACAGAAATCTTACCATATATACTAAATAGTATTTGAAAGACCTAGGGAATTTACCAAAGGTCCCTTTTGAGGATCGAGAAGGAGGCTCCATTTGAACTTTTTTTGTCCTTTTCTGTCTTTTCTCACTTGCCAATTTACTAAGAAGACCCTACGTTAGTTTCCAGCAAGTTCTTTCCCTTGAGCCCTTTTTTGTAATTATCCTTTCCCTTTCACATAAATGTTACAATAAATCCTATCCATCTGAATTATCTAGAATTGTAACCACTCTTTAGGCCTTTCATGTCCATATGAAGAAGAAAGTAAACTTAGTTTTTGTTTAAGTGCTACACACTTTAGAGGAGGAAACAAAATTGAAGCTATTGCACCTGTCCATGTACAGAGTAATATTTACTATTTATTGCTAACTTTAGGGCATATGCTTAATGTTAATAGTATAGCCTTTTAAAGATGCAACACATTTAAAATCATAGTACTTTCGAAATTTCCAACGTATCAAAGAATTTAATTCGAATAGAAAATTGTTCAAAGAAGTAGATTGCTGAACGTCTGACGCACCAGCGCATACCGATCCACTTGTATTAATTGATTGAATTCACCAAAGGGTAAGAAGTATTAAGAATTTAGCTCCTCATGGATTTTCCCATGAGAGGCTTAAGAACACTTACAGAACTAAAAGGGCTGAAACATCCTTGCAAAATCCCTAGGATTGCCGCACCCCTCTATGGTTAGAGAGGGTGGCGGCACCCTTGCCTAAAAACTAGATTTAGAAGAAAAATAGATGAAGAGAAAATTATATGTGTGTAGGTATTTGAAGGTATGTGATTTGTGTTACATAGGGTGGCTATTTATAGTGGAAATAACCCTAGGAATTCCAATTCTAAGTAGGAAAGGAGTCTAGGACGGTTTAGAGGCTGACTTGGTATCCAAGTTGGCTTAAAAGTCTTTCTAGAACCAAAATCCTAGTTAAAATAGGATCCTGAAAAATTCTGGATTCATGCAGGGCCTTCGACAGCGATTTTTGGCTTGAATATTGCAAAACTGGGTCTTGGACTTCACAGGAAAGTTGTAGATCTCGGAGTTAGCTTTCAACGACTAGTCATGGGCCTAAAACGAACATCTGAGCAAAAAGTTATGATTTTTCTCCCAAGACTGCGCTGAATGCTAATCCTGTTAGGACTAGAAGCGGGAATAAGCGGGAATTGGATATTTCCTTGGATATAAGCGGAATTGATTGGAATTTTAACTCCAATTATGGACTTATATGGGCCGAGTATTATCTCATATAAAATATCCAAATTCCTTAGCTTCCGGGCTAATTCATGGCTTGTCTTCAACCCTTCGCAATTAAAACTCCAATCTTCAATTCTTGCCTCTTGAGATAATTCTTAAATAGTCTTCAAATCTTCAAATTATCTTCAATAAATATTCAAACACGAACTTCGAATCTCCAAATCCTTACACAAAATTGCTTCTTCCATATTTGAGTAAAAAGTCATCAAAATAGCTCCAAAAAGAGTGAAAAACAATAAGTTTCCACTTTTCTTGTCTTCAAGACCTAAAAACACAAATACTTATAAAATAGGGTTAAAATACACATATAAACACCAAAAATCATAGGAAAATGATCATAAAAATAGGGTTGTTTTTGGCTCAATCACTAATATAGGTAACATTCAATCTATTCCTAATTTTCCCTTAGAGGGCTACTCTAAGTTGTTACCTAGGATATGAAAACCTACAATTGCATATAGGATTCAAGATCTAACTTTAGAAAACACATTAAAATTAACTAGGTGCACTTCTAATTAATTAAAACATGCAATCATTCCAATAATATAGAGAACATTAGAATACCCAATTAAAAGAATTGAATTAAGAACAAAACCTCATAAATTAAAAACCCTAGAATCAATTTGCTTTAGAATTGGAAAGGGGAAATTTAGCTACTCATACTTTCGAAAATAAAAACATAAGAATTTGGATTAAACATGAGATAAGATTCAAGTAGAAAGAGAAAGAACCCAAGAGAAAAAAATCGTTCTCTCCAAACTCCACGTTCTCCAGCCAAGCTTCAATTTCCCAATTCCCAAAAGTTGAATTTTTTTCAGGCATGCGTTGCCTTCACAATATATATACCTAATAAATTTTTTTTTTAGTTTCAGGCAAATTAAAATTCTGCCATCAAATTCGAAAGACTTAAAATAAATAATTATGGGTCATAAAACTATTTTCCTAAGCCCACATGACAGGTGGTGAAATTGTGAGCCCAAAAAAAGTAAGCCCACATGACATCTCCAAAGTTCAGCCCTTTGATTTCTGCAGCCTGTTTCGACCCTGAGAAGGTCGAGTTCGACCCGCTCCTGGTTGAAACAGGAAAATTTTAGGTTGTATGTTGGTGAATCTCAACCCTTTGCGGAGGTTAATTTCGACCCACTCCAGGTTGATGCAGGACATCTACTTATTTGCTCCAATATGCTTCCTTTGTTTCCATATCTCCTTTTAAGTACCCAAGACACACAAATGAGCAAACTAAGTAGCAAATCAACTCAAAAAGTCATAAAAACACCTTCACAAGACATGAAAATGATAGGAAAATATGCACTCAACAAGTGGGTTCCGAACATATGTTTCAAAACCACGTGGATAGCATGATTCTCTAGGGCCGGAGGGCGGCGCATGAGATTGAAGCCGGTGATGGGTCATGTGAGATAATCTCAAGATTATCGGTCAAATTGGTTAGGAATTTTATGCAGCAGGTTGAGGGATAGGAGGTGTCCTCGATACTTGCGGGAGTTGCAAACGAGATTCAAGGGAAGTTAGAGGCAGATTATACGGGGGATGGTGGTGGAAGTAGGGCGAACATTGGGCTTGAAAATTGGGGGCTTCCCAAATTAATAAGGATGTTAATGATGTGGGTGGTCCTGAGACTCATGGGCTTTTGGCTAGCAAGAATAGGGCTGCTATTGAGATTGGATATGATCCGAATATACCAAGAATTGGGCAGGCCACTTTGGATCCTATTTTGAAAGATAGTGGGCTTAAGAAGGTTCTAATCCAATCAAGCCCACAACATAATTTATCTGCTGGCCCTAATGCGAATGAAAATCAGAATTATATTCAGAGCATTTTAGCTAGCTTAGCAGAGTCTTCTTTTATTTTTGGAGCAGATAGCTCTTCGAACGGAAAAGGCAAGAAGTTGAAGAGAGTGGCTCAAGTTGCGCCTAAGTACTCGTTTGATGCTCTCTGTCAAGAGTCAGCGGTGCAGATTGGAAGAAAAGAAGGGTTGTTGGGGTTTGTGCTATGGAAACTGATGAACCAGGTGCGGCAAAATGATCTCGTGATCATGGTAAAGAGAATGTTGAATATGTTCGTTCTCAGGGGATGTGTAGGACTCAGAGGAGGAAGGAGATGGCACTCACCATGATTCGGTGGGGTTGGCTAGTGGGAGTCATCCTTGCCAAGCACCATGAGTATTTTTTGTCTGGAACTGCCGAGGTCTTGGGGCCCTTCGGTCAGTTCATATGCTTAGAAATTTAATAAGTTGTAATACGTCCCAACTTTATTTTTGTTGGAAACCAAAAGAAGTAGTAATGAGATGGAATGGATTAGATGCCGTTTAGGCTATGACTCTTGTTTTACTGTTAGTTGTGTAGGAAGAGCTGGCGGTCTAGCTTTGCTCTGGTTGAATTCAATTTCTGTTAATATTGTGTCTTACTCTACTTCCCATATTGATGCTCATATTGGAGTCGTTCCTAGCGATAAGTGGCGTTTTACAGGCTTTTATGGCTGGCCGAAAATGAGTAGACGCCAAGGATCTTGGACCCTGTTGGAATTGTTAGCTTCCCAATCTCATTTACCTTGGTTGTGTTCAGGGGACTTTGATAAAATTTTGTCAAATGATGAGAAGATAGAGGGCTCTATGCGATCTCAGCGACAAATGAATATGTTTCGAGAGTTAGTTGATGTTAGTGAGTTTCATGAACTCCATATCAAGGGCTTAATTATGACTTGGTCTAGGCGTATGGGTGGTGAAAATAATTTTGAAAGATTAGATAGGTGTTTTATTACTGAGACTTGGTTGGAGCGGTTTCAATTTTCTTTTGTTCAGAGTTTAATTACCTCTGCCTCGGATCATCTTCCGTTGTTGGTTCATGTATTGGATAGGCCGGAGGTGGAGTTTCGGTGTAGAAGACAATTTCAGTTTGAAAGCATGTGGCTGTTGCATGACGACATTGACTCGATTGTGGCTGAGGGGTGGAATCGAGTAGCAAATGGTGATGTTCAGCAGAGAATACGAAGTTGTGGGGAATTGTTGTCGGATTGGGATAGACATGTTTCTGGCAATGCCAAGTATAGCATTCAAAATAAGAATAAGAAACTTGAAGTTTTATATGAGGAAGTGCAACGTAGTGGTGAATCTTGTATGCTATACGATTTCCTTGACGAATTAAATGAGCTCTATGATAAGGACGAAAACATTTTGGTTGAGAGATTGGGATCGAAATTCAAAGTTTTTCCATTCAGTGGCTTCTCATCGCAAGCGTCGAAATACTATTGTATCAATACAAGATGATGGGGGGGGGGGGGGTTGGCAAAGTGATCGTGTATCTATGCAAAATGTCATTGTAAATTATTACAATAATATATTTTCTTCCTTAAACCCGAGTGCTCCTGATATGTATCAAGTTTTGGGGCTGGTAGATAGGCGAGTTTCTGCCTCCATGAGAGAATCGTTGGACAGAGAATTTACGAGAGAGGAGATTAGAGTGGTTGTGTTTGACATAGCCTCTAATAAGGCTGATGGCCTTGATGGTATGTCTACACTGTTTTATCAATGCTTTTGGAGTATAGTAGGTGATGAGTTGATGATAACAATCTAGTTGTTATATGATCAAATCTACCATCTATAGACACCCATTTTAAGATTGTATCCTTCCATTTAAATTAATTTGTCTCTTATTCTGCATTAGGGTCACCTAGGGGCATTTTGGTCATTTTTAAAACTAAGGGCATTTTGGTCATTTGCATACTTAGGGGCGTTTTGGTCATTTTGGGCATTTTAGTGGGATATCAGGAGTTTCTTTAATGTTTAACATGTTTCTTTTACATTTCAAAATCAAAACCCAAAAATATATTTTGTCTCTATTTCGTTCACCGTAAGTTGCATGGTATTTTTGTTTACTTTTGATTAAGTCACATTCTCATGTCTTATTATCGCATTAGCCTTTTACTTTAGCATATGAAGTCATTTTAGTGTCCTTTCATTTTAGGGTGAAGTCATTCTAGAGAAATTGCTCAACTTGATTTGTACTATGAAGTCATTTTACAGTTTATCAAGTACAAAATATTTGCATTTTTCTTTTCCTTTCTTAATCACAAAAAATATACAAAAATAATAGTCATTTAAACTTTCACTTTACAAAAATAGATTCGATTGCATAGCATAGTAATATAGTCATTTACATAAAATGGGACATAGGGATTACAAGTGGGTTTTGCATTCATTTTTCTCCTTCCTAGTTTAAACTTGATCATATGGTCATTCTTTTGACCCCAACTTCCTTTCCCCAACCAGAACCAGGTTCAACGCCAATTGCAAAATAATCCATGGCCCATTCTATCATAGTGGAATTCATCAGCTCCTCAATTTGCTCAAAGTTAATGCTATAAGGGGAACCTACATCTGCAAACAACATACATTTCATTTTTAGCTCATGTACATACAACACTCTCTAGGTTTTTCATCTCATGTGTTAGCATTTTAACATTAAAACTAGTCTAGTCATCCAATTTCAGCATAGTACTTTGAGTTCATTGTCTTAATTCAATTCAGATTCATCATCATGTCGAAACGTTCGGGTCCGGGGAACCCTGCCGAGACGACGTTGGGATGAAGGAGTCGCCACTAATCAAAATTCTAAGGTGTGATTAGTCATCTAAATGCCACCTAAGCTAAGTAAGGTCCAGAGCTTGGCAATGGACCCACTAAACCTAAGGTCCGGTCTTGTAACCTAAATCTAGGTTCGGGAGTCGATTACACTCGGGGAAGGATTAGCACCCCCGAGTCGCCCGTCAAGTGACGGTACCTCTAGTCTAGCTAGATCTACTAGGTCGAAAAGAAAAGTTGGTTGCTTTTAGTCCTAATCTTGATTATTAAAAGGGTTATAAAAAGAAAATAAAACCATTTTTTTGGAACCGATGTCGAGAATTCGAAGAATATAATCGAACACCGTCGATTAATTCTATCATGATTCTCTTTCACTGTTTGCTCTCTTGTTGATCATTTTCTCTTCGAAAAGGAAATTTTGAAAATGTTGTGACAAAATCTTTTTATCATTTTGATTTTTCTAAAAACTTACCCATTTTATTAATTTCCAAAATCTCCTTTTGGGAACCTTTATTTTCAAAAACCTTCTTTTGGGATTATCCAAACTTTTATTTTCCAAAATCTCCTTTGGGGTTTTTACTTAAGAACAGTTCTTTTTGAAAATGCTTACCTTGAAATCTCTTGATTTGCCAATTTCTTAGTTTTGAAAATCAAATAAGAGAGCATGATTTGAAAACCTTTTTGAAAATGCTTTTATAGTCTCTTTTAGTCTTTTTTCCTTTTTGACTTTGATCTTTTCTATTTCTATATCAATGCATGTATGCAAATGATGAATGCAAAGTCCGATTATTTAAGTTAACTCGCGTAACCCGAGTTCTTGAAAGCACTTCCCGGGATATATGCCCGGAACCCCGATGCATCCCGAAAAGAGCCGTCTCATCCTCAGAGACATTCAGTGGCCCCGAAAACTCGATCACTCACTGAATGCCCCTTCTTCGGAGGGGTTACGGTTGTTAACTGAATTAAAGGTAGCATGAAATGCGAGCAGATATATTAAATGACAGATAAGTATGATATGCATGCAACTAATTAATACTACTCT
>AWUE01021623.1:0-23419 GCA_001974825.2 Corchorus olitorius
AAAGAGGTAATGGACAATTCCCTAGTAATACTGAGGTGAATCCTAAAGGAAACAGTCATGGCTATTTCACTCTACAATGGTAAGGTGGTCGAGCCTGTTAATGAAGAAGATGTGTTGCCCCCACCTTCCCCTGTTAAGCCTTATGTTCCAACAATTCCCTACCCACAAAGGCTTTCCAAAGAGCAATTTGAAAAATACATGCTTGAGAAGTTTGGTAAGGTTGTGAAAGTTGAGAAAAAGAATAGTAGGTTTGTGAGAATTGAGGAAGATGATGGTAAGGTTTGGAAAGTTGAAAAGAAAAAATGAGGAAAAGGCAATCCCACCTGAAGTCACACCTCCTCCTCCTTATCCACAAAGATTGAAGCAGAATAAGTTGGAAAAAGAGTTTGACAAGTTCTTGAATATCTTCAAAGAACTTCGTATGAACATCCCGCTTATTGAGGTTTTGGCACAAGTTCCTTCTTATGTTAAATTCCTTAAACAGATTTTGTCCAAAAAGAGGAAACTTGAAGAATTTGAAACTATTGCACTTTCTGAGGAATGCAGTGCCTTAATTCAAAATAAGCTTCCACCAAAGCTTAAAGACCCAGGGAGTTTTTCTATACCTTGCACTATTGGTTCTTATGAAATTAATAAAGCTTTATGTGATTTAGATGCAAGTATCTCACTTATGTCATTGTCTCTTGTTAGGAAGCTTGGATTAGAGATGAAGGACACTAATATTACCTTGCAATTGGAAGATAGAAGCATCAGGTATCCTGAAGGCATTATTGAGAATGTTCTGCTTAAAGTGGGTAAATTCTATATCCCTGTGGATTTTATTGTGCTTAAAATGGAGGAATGCATAAAACTTTCTGTGATTTTGGGTAGACCTTTCTTGCGTACTGCTAGAACTCGTATTAATCTTGAAAAAGGTACCATAATATTTAAGGTGTTGAATGAGAAAATTACTTTTAGTATTTTTGATGATTCAGAATATCCAATCTATGGAACTTGTTCTTGTTCTTGTATTGATTCTAGTGAAAATTTAGTTACTAATGATTTTGAAAAAACTTCTAGTTTGGATTTTTGTGTTAAGGTACTAACAAGTACAGGCTAAGATGAACCTATTGGAGAGGGAGATAAGAAAAGTGTTTCACCACTTGATAATTGTCCATTCTTTGAGCTTAATGACCAAGTACAATAAGAAAATTTTGGACAAAATTGCCTAATGCCAGCTCCTCCTATCGATAAGCCTCCTAATCTTGAACCCTATTCTTTCTCTTCTTACGTTGATTATGATTTTATTGGAACTAATCAACCAAATCCGTCTTACTTGTCTGAATTTGTAGGTGAGAAGAAAATTTTTCTAGAAGTCGAGGTTTATAAAGATGAAATTGAATGGTGGCCTCACACCCACTTTTCAACCTATGGCTTTGTGAAAAACAAAAATGAGTTGCTCTATGGTGAAGAATGATATTCGAGAAGTGCAAACTCTCGATTTTGAGATCCTAGAGGCAACCCAATTTCTAACTCATTTTTATTTTAATTTTAGTTCTTATATTATTTTTTTCTTTCTTTTCTACAACTTAATTATGCTAACAATTTTATTTTTGCTCTTTGTAGGTACATTACATTTGTTCACATGCATGCATAACATTTTTATTATTAGTTAACTTATTTTGTTTTTCTTTTTCATGCATTCATATCTTTATTCCACTTTTTAGTTATGATAATTGCATTTTGCACTACATTACATAGCATAATTCAGTGCTAAATATAGTGATTTGGGCAGCAATTGGGTGAACATGGGTTGTTTGGCAGAGAAAAAGAAGACAAAAGAATTAAGTCATTGGGCTTCAGCAATCTGTGCCTGACTTGCCCTTTGATCCGGCCCCGGATTGAACACAGTCAGTACCAGCCCAAACCTTCTGTCTTGACCCACGACCCATTTGAGGTCCAACCCGGCGCTGAGTTCTCAATCGCAGCAAACTCCATCACGATTGTGGCGCCGACTTTTCCCTCAACCTGGCGCCAACTTCAGTCATACTCGAGCTCCATTGCTGTCCTAACTCGGCCCCCATTTCACTCACAACCCGGCGTCGACCTCGTTTCAAAAGATTGCAGCACCGGCTCTGTCTTGACCCGGCGCCCGATTGAGGACCAACCCGGCGCCGCCTTCAACCCCTGTAAATTTGCGGCAACCAAATCACGCTTCCGACACCGCTTTAACCTTCATCTTGGGCCCGAACTTGCTGCGACATATCTTCCCAAGGCTCTGTTTTAACTCGACCCTGAGGCCAAGGAGTTCCGGCGCCGGCTTCTCCCACTTTAAATTTCAGAACGCTTCTGTTTTTAGTCGGTCGTGGGCTCAAGCTTCCTTTGGCGCCAGGTATAGCCATGGACTTCGATTCATCTCAGTTCGCAATCGGCGACGATTTTCCCCTTCAACTCGACGCCGCTTAGACCCGACCTTGCTTTATCGTCAACAAGGGGAACCGAAATAATTCCATTTCTTTTCGGTTGGATAATAATTCAAAGAGAAATCTGGGGAAGTAAATTAATGATTTGGCAATTATTTCGATCTAGACTAATAATTTGGGGGTTGACTTTTGAAGCCTTGACATCAATTGCTTTGGCATCAATTATGTCTCTTCTATTGCATTACATATTAGTACATATTAGAATTTACATATTTCCCATAGCATTTTGCATATCTATTTCTTTCTAATCTGGGATGACTATACTAACTAATCTTTCTAATATTTTGTCTCTTGAGCTAATGTCGTAGATGTGAAGCATTATCAAATTCAAAAGCAAGCTCCGACGTTCTTCTAATTTCATCAATTAAGAGGGAGTTTTTACTTGCTTTTCTTTTAATTTTTTTTTTCTTGTGCTACAACATTGAGGACAATGTTTTCCTAAGTGTGGGGGGAGACAAATTGAAATTTTAAATTTTAAATTTTGATAAATTAGTTCTTGTCATCTTAATTAGAATGTTTATTTTGCATTAGCATATATACTATATATTATTTTTAGTTACTAGGGAAATTACTAAAAGGCCAAATTGAGGATTAATGTGGTGCCACCTTTTGGTTTTTTTTGTCTTTTCTCACTTTTCGGATGACTAAAAAGCCCCTCTATGAGTTTCCCCCCTTGCTTTTCCTGCTACCCTTTTTTGTAATTACTCATTTCCTTTTCTTAATTGCTTTCAATTAATGTTCTCCCCTTCTTTTTTCCCTCTCACCAACTCAGATGTTGCTTCCTTTCAACTCCTCAGTACCGATCAATCTTCAGGTTTACATTTCATTACTCCCCTCTGTTTCCACCTTCACATCTCTTTCCTTTTTCTTCTTCTTCCCCATCTCTTCACCATGGACCATTCAATGTTTTTCCCTTCTGAATTAAACCATCCTTTTTTCAATACGTCTATTATTATCCAATTAACACCATATTCTATTACATCTTTGCACTTCCTATTACTTACAAATAAAAACATGTTCTTTGACCTTTTTTAGTTTTGCATGTCTAAAAAGTTAGCTTACAAAGATTTATGGCAATAGCAAGAGACAATATTAAAACTAATCCATTTAAATTGCATTTTTACTGCAACCTTATATAATTCAATCAATTAATCAAACACCACTCTAGAATAAAGAATGTCCATGGAACTTATATAATTGGTTATATTAATATTCTTATTTAATCAATTAATCAAGTACCACTCTAAAACAAAAAATGCCCGTAGCGCTAGCACGGGCTAATATGACTTGTATCTTTTTAATTATAAGATTTTGTTGAATTTTTTTAGGCAATTTTGCTACAATTATGTAAGACATAAAAAATGTAACCATGTAAAATAAAATATCTTTTTAATCTTAAGATTTAATTTAATTTTTTCCTTATTTATAAGATTCTGTTTAATTTTTTAAGGAAAACAAAGAAAAAACGTAACTGCATCAAATTGAAAAACTACACTATATGATGCTATTTTTTTAAGCACTAATATGCCATAAACTTTTATTGATAAATTTTTATAGTAATTATAACCACCGATTAAAGGCTTTTCTTTATATTAAAACCTCTTCCAACCATTTTCAACAAAAAAAAAAGCTCTTTCAACAAAAATAAGTTTAACGCCATAAGTTCCTTTTTGTTTTTTTTTTTTTGCTTTATTCAATCTCTATACTTTCCCTAAACTTTGACCATGGATTATAAAAATAAATCTCGATATGCATAACAAATGCATATATAGCTGATATTTTGATACTACAAATCAAATGCATAACAATTGTTCTATAAGACGACCCATATATATAGTTATATATAAAAAAATTGTAACAACTAACAAAAATATTGAAAGAACTTTTTATATTCCCATGATATAAATATTTCTGTAACCCCTAATTAAAAGCAAATAAAAAGACACAATCTTATACAATTCATCATGAATATAACCATTTATATACTAATGTTAATGTACAAAAACATTTCACATCAAAATTATATTCCAAAGGTTGTCTTACATTAAAATATATTTATATAAATTTATGAGTGTCATCAATTCATGTTTTTCCATTTTCTCATTTTTAGCGGGTACCATTTGTTTGCATGACTATATATATGGATTGCAATGTTAGAAAATACTCTATGTATTTTATTTGACCTTAATGTACTTTTTGGCCTCTGAATCTACTGCAAATGGCCAAATAGGCCCTTAAACTTCAATTTTGACCAATTACACCCCTAAACTCCAAAATTTGGCCAAATCACCCCATATATGGATGGCATCCTAGCGAAACCAAATTTAGCCAAATCACCCCTTATATGGATGGCACTCTGATAGAACCGTTAGGATATGCCACGTCAGCATCCTATGTGGTTAAAAATGTCACGTGGTGTGGGCCCATGTGAATAGAAGCACCTGATAAAAATCCCATCCAAATTAGAAACAAACACTAGTTTAATTAATTATCATTTTTAAAAAATCTTTTTAATTTTTTAAATTTTTAAAATCTTCTGGCGTGGCTTTTTTTTATCGCATGTTATATAATTATGAATTAATATGTTATTTATTATATTTATGTTATATTAATTCCATATAAGGGGTGATTTGGCCATATTGGGAGTTGAGTGGTGCTGACGCAGCGGAAATAAATCTCCATAAAATTCCACCAAAGGGAAAACTCAATAATTAATAATTCAATGACTACTAAAAACTAGACACAAAGTTCGTTTAAATAGAGAATCCTAAAACCCTATTCCGAAAAGGACTAAAATACCACTAGGAAATTAACACCTAAATAAAATAGGAAAAGACTTGAAATCCTAATTAAATTAGGAAATAATTAAAAATAGCATAAATAAATAAAACTTAACTTAATGCCACTTTCTAACTAGCTAACTAGTTGGCGCCACTTTTAACTTGTTGGTGCCACTTTGCGTTCTTTTCAATCCTTTATGTCTTCCTCGCTTCCCTCGTTCATTTCGTTTCGACAATGGACGTTTCTCCAAGGATTTTAATGCTTTTCGTCCTACGTTAGTGCACTTGGTCAAAATTGAAGTTAAAGAACTTATTTGGTCGTTGCAGTAAGTTCAGGGGCTAAAAAGTACATTAAGCCTTTTGATTAGCTTTTGTTGTTTGATATTTGTAGTTTTATATTATCTTTATTCTGGCTACGAACAACATGCCAGAAGTCATTTTTTGAATTAAAATTACATTGAATCTTTATTTTACCATTTTCTCATCTTGATTCTTGAATCTTATTTTTTTTCGAATATATGTCATTTAACCAAATTATTGTATAAAAGTGGAGCATTATTTTTGTGACACGTGTCCTCATCAACACCTTATATTTTTATAGTACATTATAAATAAACCCATTCCCTTTACTTCATTTGCTCATTGCTTCACAAACTCTCTAATGCCTAGAATTAATTGCCCCATTGTGGTAAATCCATTACTATAATGGGTAAGAGAAAACACATTAAAAAAAGCATTCAAGAAATGCTGCAGGAAAACGTATTTTCCCCTGCCTTCAATGTTCTGAAATATCCATAATCTCTATGAAATTAGCCAGACATGTTAAATACAACCATCCTTCACACCCTCAACTTGACCCTCAAAACCCAAAAACCCCAACCCAAACCCCAAATCCTCCAAACCCTTGAGAATAATAATAATAATATATTAAAAATCTCTTAGGGAGTTTTCGCGTTAAAAACTTTATGACAGCATAGGGGCGTGCCAGTCAATTTGCTGAAATTGACAAAGAGGATGTGGAAACTGGATCTGGTGCGCGGAGCAGCAAATAAAAAGATTAGAGCGATTTGTGGGGACTGGATCAAAGTCACACTGGAGCATTTAAACCATTGGATCCACAACAGCATGTCTTCCTGAATTGGCGTTTGCAAAATCTCCTTAATTGGATTTGAAAGAAAAATAACAACGGATTGTTATTCTTGAGAGAGAAACACATGTACAGTGTTTTTATGTCCGGAGACAAGATTGAAACAAGGGAGAAACACTAAAAGAGTGTTTGGGTGCCCGGAGACAAGATCTAGACAAGAAAATATTGAAGAATGACTAAGAACTCGTGATGAACAAGAAAAAAAGCGCAGAGCTTTTTGAGAGAAAATAAGCACGAAGCTTGGTTTTTTGCACCGAGCAAGTTTGTAGCTGCAGGAACTGATTTGTGTAGCTGTGGAAGCGTGTTTGAAGCTCTGGGATTGATCCCTTTATATAGGGGGCGGCATGGGCCATGCATTTAATGGGCTTGACTTGCTGAAGAAGGCGAATTCCTCCTCCTTAGGAGATGACAGCTTCCAGGAAGGTGCAGTGAAGCTTCCTTCTTCTTCTAATTGTTTCCAACAGCTGGGAAGATGGAAGAGGGAACTCCAGGACGCCTCCCTTTTTCATGGATGACTTTGATCTTCCTTCTTGATGGATGATAGACGACCTCTTCCTCTTCTTATCTCACTTCAACATGCCTTCGTTGCTTCCTTTGTTCTGAAATCAACTAATTTGACTAAGAAGTGGCTTTCGGACATCAGGACTTGAACTCTTATCATTAAAGCCATGAAATTATCTTTACTTAGTCATATTTAGCTCATCAAATCATGAAAATAATACTTAGTTAAGAAAATGGCTTAAACCGGGGTTACAAAGCCACTTGTCCTTAACTGAAAAGACAAAGTTGCAAACGAAGTCGGAATAAGCCAAAATTTCACCAACATGGCTTAATTATCCTAACATAACGTTAGGAAAAGACTTAACCAAAAAATCATCATGTTTACATAGTGAAATTGGCTTTCCTCCCCAAACTATCCTTAATTGAAAACCGTGCATAAGTTTTTACACCGATGTTAGAATAAGGTGAAATTTTGCCAAGATGATCTACATGACTCAAGGATCATCATGGTATGCTCCCTTGTTGAGATCGCAGCCTCTAGCCTCCTCAATTGATCAATTTTACCATTTTGTCCTTAATTGAACAAAATGAAAAAGTTGTAGTTTTGCCTCCCGGGGAGAGGGAGAGGGCTAGACGATTTCTTCATTATGCTTGGTCGACTATGTTGAGGAGGTGTGAGGTTGAAAATCTCATGTCTCTCTCAAGTAGATAGGTGTTTCTCTTGTTGACAAACTTTAGCTCTCTGCCTCCTTCCTGCAGGAAGAGGAAAATAACTCTCATGAGGGAAGAGGGCGGCCTCTCCTCATCATGGGAGACGACTTTGGGCCTTGTTATGTGAGTCCATGAGATATTTTCCATCTCAAGTCCATGGTGATTGATCCCAAATCGGCACAAAATCAAGGTAATTGCTTCATGAACTTCCAATTTTTGAATAAATTTCCTTTATGCCGCAAACCCTAGCTCAATTTGCCATGCTTAGGTCGGCTTTGATGATGAATTTTGAGCAATATAGCTGCTGGAATTTTGAGGAATAATTTGATTTAGAAATCAAATCAATTTAAAGAAGAAATTGTCAAAAAAACCCTAGTAAAAATCATGTAGTTTTCGGCCTAGGACTTAATTTTTTGCCATAAATCTTTAGGTTAACACGTTGCTGCATATAATTGGGTATTATATGGCATGAAACCATGTTAATTTGATGAAAGATAGTGCTGGTGGCATCGATTAGAATTCCCAAACCCTAGTTGTACAATTTGGCCTTAATTGGCCAAAAATACAAATCCTATTGGGCTTAGGACTTTGATTTAGCCAAAATTGATTAGGTTTTGATGTTTCCCTCATGAAATTAGGTTATGATTGGATGAACAACAAACCTAACTAGACAAGGATAGAAACCCTAGAAATGCTGTGGCACCAAATTGAAGAAATTAAAAATTTTGGGCGGCTATGCAATTAAATCCTTAGGATTTTAGGATTTTTGTAATTTTCGGCCTAATTGATTAAATTGGCCAGAAATCAGGGGGTTAAGTCATAAAATCAGGTTCTAATTATGAGTAAAGAAACCCTAATTTCCTAGTTTTCCAAACCCTAATATGCCGCAGCCCCCAATTTGCAAAAATTGCAACTTGTGCGGCTTGCAATTCAACCCCTAGGGTTAGGAATTTTGCTATTTTCGGCCCAATTGATAAAATTAGAGAAAAATTAGAATTAAATCAGGTTTAAGCATATGAAATTAGGTTAAATTTCATAAGTATGGAACCCAATTTGATGAATAACCTAAACCCTAGCATGTCGTAGCTTTGATTGCAAATTTTGCAATTTGGGCGGCATGCAATTTGATTTTTAGGCTTAGGGTTTTGTTGCTTTGGCTTAATTAATTAATCTAGCCAAAAATTAAGTATCATGTTTAGACATAATTAAGTCAAATTTCATAAATTTCATAAGTATGAAACTTAATTTACCCAATGCCTTAAACCCTATCATGCAGCGGCCTTGGTTGCAAAAAATGCAACTTGGTCGTCATACTATTAGGGTTTTCGGCCTTGCTTAATTTTTAAGGCCAAAAATTAACTTGATTTTTTTAAAAATATTAACATAATTAATTTTGGTAGCCATAATTATTATTTTTTCCAAAATAAAAATTATGTAATAAATTTAAGGTGGTAAAAGTTTAATTTTCACCAACTTATTTAACAAAATTGTATACTAACAACTTTGTTAATTTAGTTGCAGTTTCTAAGGATCTTGTTGCAGCGCTCCTGAAAATTCCTAAAGTGGAAAAACTTGAAGAAATTCCTTCAAATTTGGAGCTTGAGATGGCTATTGGAGATATTGAAATTTTCTTGAATAACGCCAAGCGTGCTGCTATGGAGGAGACTGCAGACTCAATTCAAGGAGCAATTGATATTTTATGTGCTTTCCCTAGAGTTGATCCTCATGTTGTTCAATTTTGGTATGACTTTCCCATTCTCTTCAAAGTATTTCCTGCTGAATACAACCACACTTCCAAAGCATTGGCCCAAATTCATCTGACTAAGGCCGAATACCTGAATGGTAGAGGAGAGCTTGAACTTGAGATTATGAAGTTCCATGAGATGGCTACTCCTACTATCCATGAAGTACTTCTCAACACACTTTTGGACAACCTCAAAGCCCAAATGACCAAGGTGGAGGGCGAAATCATTGTTCCGAAAACCAATAGGGAGCAAGACGCTATAGAGAAGTGCAAGCAGATTGAAGAGATTGCTGCTTCCTTGGTTGACATCACGGGGATGGATGAGGAGATGGGTACCAAATATTTCCAATTGGAGCAATTGAACAACATTTTTCAGACTTGGAAAGGAAATATCCCCAACTACTTTGAAGTCTTCAACGGAGATGATCCCTTTGCTGAAGTTGAAGAGGAAGAAGCTGGGTGTCAGACGAGGATGAGTATTCTTCGCATCCTAGCTTAGGACTTTATTTCTTTCCCGTACTTTTACTTTTCTCAAGTAATCTTATGACTTTAAGATTTTTGTTTTTCAATTTCAAACAAGTTAAGAGCTCGTTTGGTATTGTTTCCGTTTTCTGTTTTCTGTTGCCAATTTTCTGTTTTTGGAAACAAAACAGTGAAAACATGTTTGGCAAGCTGTTTCTGTTTTCAAAAATTTTGGAAACAGAAGCAGTGTTTTGGAAATAAGTGGAAGCAAGAATTTTGTGTTTTCATGTTTTTCCAAAACACTTCCAAAACACAGAAGCACAATGATGAACAGTAACTCACATGCTTTTTAATCATTTTTTTCCACTTTTTTATTTAAAAACATACAACCAAATTGTATATCCAAACATGTTTTTGTTTTCAAGAATTGACAATGCAGCAAAAACAAAAAACAGAAAAACGAAAACGATGCCAAACGACCCCTAAGTTTTTGTTTTGAATTGGTGGCAATGGATTTTTAGCCAACTTTTATGTTAGTGGCCTTTATTATTTTTAGCCATCTAACTTAAACAAAATCCTTGTCATTTTAATCTCATGGTCTTATGACTAAAACCACAAAGATTAAATACTTAGAATTTATTTTGGAGTTAAATTGCCAATAATACTTAGACAAAATTTCGGCAATAACACCAAAACTCCTTGAAGAATTCGACCTCCCTCTTTATAACCAAGGCCAAATTTTGAAAAACCTAAATTTCACAACACTTGTATAATCTTAATGATGGAATTTCTTCTCTTTAATACTAATTTCGCCACCCTTGGTATACTTAGTGGCAAAATTTCAACCTTTTGTTACTTAATAAGTAAAAAAAAATATTTGTTTTTTTTAAAAGCTGCAAGAACGCATTTGGGGCGGCTAAGTCCACAAAGCATGTAAGTAATTATTATACTTCAGTGAAGCATGTGGCTGTGAGTTGAGTCATAGCCACAGAATCTAACTCCTCCTCCATGTCAAAGTCAGGATTTGGATCAGACTTTGCCTCCCATGCTGTTGGATAGTACTTCTTCAAATAGCGCCCGTTGATAAACTTTCTATGGGAGTCACCATCCTCGGTCTCTAACCAGTAAGCACCGTTCTTAAGTACTTTCTTGATACGGAATGGTCCTTCCCACTTAGGAGACCACTTTCCACGTTTCTTAGAGTCGATAGGCAAGAAAGCTTTCCATACTAATTCGCCTTTGATGAAACTTCGTCGACGAACTTTTTTGTTAAAACTTCTTTCGACCTTCTTTTTCTATGCTTGCAGGTGGTTCAAAGCATCCAACCTTTCAGAGTCAAGGTCTTCAAGCTCGATCATCATGGCATCATTGTAGTCATACCACTGCAAGTTGTTTTGAAATGCAACTCTGGCTGACTTAGCCAAAAGTTCCATAGGAACCATCGCATCATGGCCATAAGTTAGGCTAAATGGGCTCAAACCAGTGCTCGAGCGTTGTGACATTCGATATGCCCACAGAGCCTTGGGCAAGACGCTATCCCATTTACCAGGTTTGTCTTTTATCATTTTTTCTATGATGCCTATCATTACTTTGTTAAAAGCCTCGGCCTGTCCATTAGCCTGTGCATGGTATGGCGTGGACTTAGTGAATTTTAGGCTAATCTCACCATCAAAGTTGGTACCTTGATCAGTAGTGAGAGTTTCTGGAATCCCAAAGCGATAGATGATGTGTTCTTTAATGAATTCCTTGATGTCATTATGAGTTATGTCATTCAGGGCTTTTGCCTCCACCCACTTGGTGAAGTAATCCGTGGCAACTATAATAAAGCAGACACCTCCCTTGGCCGGTGGGTAAATCTTTCCAATGAGGTCAATTGCCCATCCTCTAAATGGCCAAGGTTTTATTATAGAATGTAGCTCCTCTGATTGAAGTCTCCAGATAGGACCATACTTTTGACAAGCTTGACAACCTTTAGCAAATTCCATACAGTTTTTCATGATGGCTGGCCAGTAAAAGCCATGACGGCGTATTAGCCATCTCATCCTTCTTCCAGCTTGATGTGCACCACATAAGCCTTCATGTACATCCTTGATGACTTTCTTAGCTTCTTCATGGTCTAGACATCTCATTAAAGATTCGTCTAAGTCCTTTCGATACAACTCATCAGCTAAGACAGTGTAGTGTACAGCCAAAGTCCTTATCCTTCTGCTAACCCTCATTGATGGATTTTGAAGATAATCAAGGAATGGCTGGCGCCAATCATCAAGTCTGTATTCCATGTTGAATACTTCAAACACATTGTTCCTAGTAAATATTGAACGCACGCTCCTCCTTTCAACATTCACCACCTTATACCAAATATCATCTTGGAATGTAAGACTAGATGCAAGCTGTGCAGCAACATTTGCAGCTTCATTCCGATGCCTGGGGACGTGTTCTATCCATACATCATCAAACATCTCCAGCAATTGCATTTCCACTTAGAGAATCACCACTTAGAGAATCACCTTTGATGTGTACTGTGGATACTTGCATTTCCCTGAGTAACTCTAAACAAATGATGAGTGCTTCATACTCAGCTTGATTATTAGTACAATCAAAGTCTAAGTGGAATGACATCATGGTATACTCATCACCAAGAGAAGTGATTACAATTCCTGCACCTGATGAGTTAGTGGTGCTGGAACCATCAAAGTCAAGTAACTATGGTATCAAAGGTACTTCCATGATTAAGTTCATATCTTCAAATTCCTCATCCAAGTCCAGGAAAGGGTGGTCGGCCAGGAAGTCAGCAATAGCTTGCCCTTTCATTGCGTTTTGAGTTATGTACTTGAAGCTGAACTCAAGTGCTAAGCACCACTTTCCTAATCTGCCTTTAAGGAGAGGCTGAGTTAGCATGTACTTTATTATATTAGTTTTGGCAATAAGACAGACATTAAAGAAGTTAAGCATGTAATGTCTAAACTTTATTGCTGCAAAGTAAAGTGACAAACACAGCTTCTCAATAGGACTATATCTGGTTTCTACATTCGTAAGAGTCCTACTTAAATAGTACACTGCTTGTTCCCTTCCTTTTCCTAATTCTTGAGCCATCAAACATCCTATAGAAGATGCAGCGGCTGAGACATACAAGTACAAGGTTTTATCCTTCTTAGGAGGATCTAAGACAGGAGGCGAAGCTAAATACTTCTTGATAGCCTCGAAAGCTTCTTGGTGTTCGTCATTCCATTGAAATTCTTCCTTGTCCTTCAACTTCAATAGTGGTGAAAACGCCTTGGTTTTACCAGCAGTGTTGGAGATGAATCTTCGTAAGAAGTTAACTTGTCCAAGGAAACGTTGGAGCTCTTTCTTGGAGGTGGGAGGTTTTGCTTGTATGATGGCTATTGCCTTGTTTTGGTCTATCTCGATGCCTAGTTGATGAACCAAAAATCCAAGGAAGTTACCTGCACCAACACCAAAAGCACATTTCAATGGGTTCATTTTTAAGCCATGTTGTCTCATTCTTTCAAATGAGCGCCTTAGATGATCAATGTGGTCAAGGTGATTATGTGACTTAACCACAACATCATCTATGTATACCTCCATGAATTTCCCGATCATGTCATGGAAGATGGCATTCATTGCTCTTTGATAGGTTGCACCGGCATTCTTAAGTCCAACATGACTACCCATTCGAAAGTTCCGATTGCGCCTAGACAGCGAAAAGCTGTCTTTGGAACATCCTCATCTGCTATGTAGATCTGGTTGTAGCCACTGTGTCCATCCATGAAGGATAACACTCGATGTTGGGCGGTTCCATCTACCAATAAATCTGCAACAGGCATAGGATATTCATCTTTAGGGGTGGCAGAATTCAAGTTACGAAAGTCAACACACACCCTGATTTTACCGTTCTTTTTAACTACAGGAACTATGTTTGAAATCCATTCAACATACCTTGCGGTACAGATGAATCCTACTTTAAGGAGCCTTTCAACTTCCTCTTTAACTTTAAGAATGACATCATTAGCCATTCTTCTAGGAGGTTGTTTATAGGGACGGTATCCTTCGATGATTGGGTGACGATGCTCCACCAAGTCACGACTTAAGCCAGGTATCTCGTCATAGTCCCAAGCGAAACAATATTTGTATTCCTTTAATAAGGCTACAAAGCGTGGCTTGTCTTCTTCGGCCAACAATTGACTTATGTAGGTTGGCCAAGGCTTGTTTTCTGTACCAAGATTCACTTTGAGTCGATCTTGTACTTCAACCTTGAAATCATCAAGTTTCATGGGAGCATGATCAAGTTTATCCATGGTGATCTCATCTTGTATGTCTTCTACACTTTGATATGTCGCATTAGCTGATGGAGCGGCTGATTTCTCTAAGCTTTGGAGCTTCATATCCAAGGCCAAATTCGACAACTTTTTTAAGATGTCGTTGGCCAACACAACCTCTTTAGGCTGTGTACTCATGGGGTCTCCTCTATGATAGGAGCACATGGAAACGGCTTGAAAGGGATCAAAGCATCAGGCCGAACAAGATTTTACATTACCTCTTTCAAGGCTTCTGGTTTGATTTCTCCAGTGGAGATGATGGGATATGGCCAGCCATATTTGTCCTGGCCCATGAACTTGATTGGTCAAGTGGTTCCATCATAAAACCTCACATCAACTGCATTTGATTCGACTTTGAATGGTCTGTTGTCAGCTTTGACAACTTCAACTTCAGTTCCATTCCAAAACATCAAGAGTTGGTGTAAAGATGATGGCACACACCAATTGGAGTGAATCCAATCTCTACCAAGTAGCATGTTGTAAGTTGATGAAGAATCAACCACGAAGAAGGCAAAGAGGGATGTTTTCGACCCAATGGTCAGTTGAGCAGGCAGTATGTCTCTTGTCTTCTTTTTGGAGCCAGAGAAATCACTCACAGTGACTTCTGACTTGATCAAGTCATCGGTGCACTTGCCTAGCTTCTTCAATGATAAATAGGGGATGAGGTTCACTGTTGCACCATTGTCAACAAGGACCCTATTTATGGGGATGTCATCAACATGAGCTTTGATATACAAAGGCTTGATGTGGCAAGTAGCAGTCTTATCAAGCATGATAAAGACTATGGTTTTAGAATCATTTGAGTTGTTGCCCCGCGAGTCTTATTCTTTTTTTCTGAAGGAATTTTGATGACATCTTCAATTTCTTGATAAGAGGGTGGCTCAAATGATTCCACTCGCTCCTTCAACCTAGCAACAAATGTGCATGGAAGAGTCAGGGTAGTATGGTTGAGATTAACCATGAACTGCCCTAAGGCCATTGAATCAACAGATTTGTTGTCAAAGTCCTCAGCAGCTAAGGTTTCTTGTTCACTCATGGCGTCAGGTGTTTCTCTCAAACTCTCATCACACATCAAGTTTTGATCAGATGGAGTTAGTATGGCATCCTCCTTATCAGTGGCGCCATTATCCTCCCAATGGGGAGTCCATTGCTCGTCATTTAGACTTCCTGAGGTCTTGTCTGCTTTCATGTTGAGTTTTTTAATGATGACCTTTCTGAGGAGTTGTCGAGCAACATCATCTATTGCCTCTTGTCTTTCAAAGAGAATGTTTTCAGCCTTGATATGTTCAATCCTCTCAGCTTCAAACTCTTTTCTTTCCTTATCTAACTTTGCTTTTTCAAGCAAAATTGATATTTTCCATGGTGACATGCCTTTTTCAATGTGAAGTAAATCTTGAGTGGCCTCATGTGGTGGCCAATCTTCAAGTCTTCTTGTTAGAGCTTCATAAGGAAACTTGTATGAGTCATTATCAACATTATAGACTTTGAAGTCATCTTCATCTTCATCTCCTATGGCGAGTGCTCTCATAGCTAATATTCGATAAGCAAGAATTGCCTCCTCGTTGATGGCGCCCTTCTCAACTAGTTCTTGGCAAGAATAATCTTCATTTCCATAGACTATGTCGATCAAGGCTTGTCTTCGATCTTGGAGTTCCACTTCTTTTTTACTTAGCTCAAGCGTTCTCTTCTAGAGCTTTACTTCTTCAGAGATGATCTTCTCTTTACATAGCTTCACTCCCATGTCTGCTAGGTCCATGAGGGATGTATCAGCTTCGTTGATGGGTGGTGACTTCTCTGAAAGTTCACATCCACTCTCATCAATCTGCATGGCGTCAAGTTCTTCTTCCTTTTGAGCCTTTGCTCTTTTTCGAAGTTCACGTCTCCTCCAAGTCTTTATGTTTCTTTGAACAGAATACTTGGGATGTTGAACTCTTCGCAACACACCCTTTTGAGTGCTTGATGGTGGCTTAACCATTCTTGGTTGTACATGGTCATTTCGCAGTTTCATCTCTTTCTTCACAGCTGCTTGGCGGTATTCCTTCTTCTTATGATCTAACCATGGTCTGATTTCATTCTTGATTCTCTTCAAGTAGGATTTAGAATGAATATCGACTTGTGGTTGTTGTTCATGCTCTCTCTTGGAAGATTTTTATACCTTGTGAGGAGTAGATGTGTTGAGAGGAGAGGAATGTGGCGCCATCCTTGATGATGACTCTCCAAATTCCCTTTTGCTTTGCTTATGAGGAGGAAGAGAAGCTTCTGGTTTGCCCCCCGAGTTAGGGACATGCTTTGTTTTGCTTTTCTCCTTTTTTTAGAGTGGAGTTTTTGATGAAAATTCCAACTTCCTTCGAACTTCTTTCTTTGAAGAAGTATCGGGATGCTTCACAGGTTCTTCTTCATCTTCAAATGAGAAAGTTTTAGCCTCCTTCTTGGTGTTTTAAGTCTATCAGCAGCGTTTGGATACCAATGCCGATATGAATGAAGACTCAGTGTCTTAGACTTAGTTTTATCAACCAACTTATTGATTTTAGCAGAGTGGTGATGAAATTTACCTTGATGTTGAGGGTTCGTTAACAAAGAATCCATTGGAGCCAAAGTCGCCCTCTTTGGTGTAGTTTCAACCTTCTCAACTTCCTTACTAGCCAGTTGTCCATCCTTTGGGAGGTTGTATGTGACCATGTGTATAGGAGCTGGGAAATGATTATTGTCAACTCCCATATCCTTCTTGGGTGCTTCAGGGAACTTCAAGATTCCTCTTTGTATCTTCTCTTGTACTATATTCTTGAATACAGTACAGTTGTTGGTTGGATGCCTCCAGGAGTCATGGTACTTGCAGTATTCTCTACCATTGATGTCCTCAGGTGAAGGAAGGACATGTCCATGAGGAAGCTCGATCATACCAGATTTATGTAGAAAGTCAAAGACTTCATTTGTCTTTGAGGTATCAAATGAATAAGTCCTACTTCCATCATAAGGTTTTTTCTTTGCTTGCCACTAATAAATAGCAGCAAACCTCTCTTGTGTTTGAGGGTGTCCCACTCCTGCCTTTATCAGACATGGACACTCAATGGATTGATCAGCTTTAACTTCGACAACTCCAAGTTCAAAGTTTGGCTCTTGATATTAAGTGTCATAAGATGAACTTCTTCTTTCATTATCTTCTCGTGGGAGATTCTTATATCTTGTCACCTTGATTGACATCTCCAAGAAGTCTCTGAAGTCAACTTCTTCGAACTTCTTTCGAAGCTCTATGTCAAGTCCATTCTGAGCTAGGCGCACAAATTCTATCTCATGGATAGGTGTGCGGCATTTGTTCCTTAGCTTCTTGAAGCGAGCTAAGTATTCCTCAATTGACTCCCCTTTCTTCTAATAGAGGTGTGACAAGTCAGCCATGGAGACCTCTAGTTCAATTCTATAGAACTGGGTATGGAACAATCTCTCCATCTCTTCCCAAGTCCTCACCGAGTTAGGTGGTATGTTATTATACCATGTGAAGGCCACTCCTGTGACAGAGTTAGGAAACAAACAGAGTTTGTGGTAACCATAGTTAGCTTCTCCACATTGCACAGTGAAACGAGCAATGTGCTCTAGAGTAGTTTGTTCGCTTGAAGTTCCCGAGAAGCTTGTAAAGTCAGGGACTTTATATTTCGAGGGAAAGGATAGAGTCTATCATACTCCTCAGAATAAGGTTTCTGGAATGATGGCCTTCAAACTCTTCAGTAGGCTGGGTCAATCATATCTTCAATCATATCCCTAATGTGGTTTTGATTGATTGGTCCTTGTACATCAGCAACTTGAGGTGGATGGCATGAAGCAGGATGGCGTTGATGTCCATTCCTTGCGCCATTGCCATTGCCATTGACATTCCTCACATGAGGTGGTACATAGGCTACAACTGGAGGACCAATATTGTTGACCTCCTCTTCAACATTGTCAGGGATGTTATCTGCAGCCTCTTGATGTCCAAGGATGAGTTTAGCTTCATTTTCACCTTTTACTGCTCCCTCTCTAGGAAGTGGTAAGTTGTTATTACCAGCAACATCAACTTGGGGTGCAACTCTCACTTGATTAGCACCATTATTGTTAAGTGGTGCCACAAGTGGAGGAAGAAGTGTAGGAAGATTAACATGCCTCTGTTCTTGGGCTACTTGTTGGATCTGCCCCCCGAGTCTATCTTCCACTAGAGCAATCTGAGCCATGATGTTTTCTCGATCTTGCACCATCTGCTCCTTAAGAGAGTCATTAGCCTCCTTAAGTTGGTCATGAGATCTATTCATCTGATCCATTGATCCCATAAGCTGCTGCATTCTCTGTTCATGTGCCAAGGAAATTTCATTCATGGCTTCCATGAGGTATTGCAGCAAGACCTTTGAATCAGGGTCTAAAGGTAATCGTGAAGGATCAGCCACAACTTTACTTCTGGTTTGCATGCCATGACTTGATCTTCCTTCATCAACCTTTCGCGGCATGTTTGCCACTAGTTAGACTAGAAAAGTAAATAAAAAGAAAAGGAATGTAAAGAAAGCAAACCCTAGAGGCGTTGAAGGAGGAGAGATTGATTGTCTTGTCCTGCTTCACGGCGTCGAGGGGAGTATGTTGGTGTGGACCTTGAGTGAGGCGGACACCTTGTTGAGGGACTGAGAGGAGAGGACTCGGGGAACGCCGACTTGAGAGAGGAGAAAAGAGACCTAAGGCCGCCAGAGAGGGAAGGCAAGTATTGTTGCGTCCCACCGGGCGTGCCAAAAAGAGATGTTGCGCAAAAAAATCTCTTTGGGAGTTTTCGTGTTAAAAACTTTATGACAGCATAGGGGCGTGCCAGTCAATTTGCTGAAATTGACAAAGAGTATGTAGAAACCGGATCTGGTGCGCGGAGCAGCAGATTAAAAGATCAGAGCGATTTGTGGGGACTGGATCAAAGTCACACCGGAGCATTTAAATCATTGGATCCATAACAGCATGTCTTCCTGAATTGGCGTTTGCAAGATCTCCTTAATTGGATTTGAAAGAAAAATAACAACGGATTGTTATTACTGAGAGAGAAACACGTGTACAGTGTTTTTATGTTCGGAGACAAGATTGAAACAAGGGAGAAACACTAAAAGAGTGTTTGGGTGTCCGGAGACAAGATCAAGACAAGAAAATATTGAAGAACGAGTAAGAACTCGTGATGAACAAGAGAAGCGCGAAGCTTTTTGAGAGAAAATAAGCACGGAGCTTGGTTTTTTGCGCGGAGCAAGTTTGTAGCTGCAGGAGCTGGTTTGTGTAGCTGTGGAAGCGTGTTTCAAGCTCTGGGATTGATCCCTTTATATAGGGGGCGGCATGGGCCTTGCATTTAATGGGCTTGACTTGCTGAAGATGGCGAAATCCTCCTCCTTAGGAGATGACAACTTCCAGGAAGGTGCAGTGAAGCTTCCTCCTTATTCTAATTGTTTCCAACAACTGGGAAGATGGAAGAGGTAACTCCAGGACGCCTCCCTTCTTCATGGATGACGTTGATCTTCCTTCTTGATGGATGATGGACGACCTCTCCCTCTTCTTATCTCACTTCAGCATGCCTTCGTTGTTTCCTTTGTTATGAAATCAACTAATTTGACTAAGAAGTGGCTTTCGAACATCAGGACTTGAACTCTTATCATTAAAGCCATGAAATTATCTTTACTTAGTCATATTTAGCTCATCAAATCATGAAAATAATACTTAGATAAGAAAATAGCTTAAACCGGGGTGACAAAGCCACTTGTCCTTAACTGAAAAGAATGCAAAAGTTGCAAACGAAGTCGGAATAAGCCAAAATTTCACCAACATGGCTTAATTATCCTAACATAATGTTAGGAAATGACTTAACCAAAAATCATCATGTTTTCATAGTGATATTGGCTTTCCTCCCCAAACTGTCCTTAACTGAAAACCGTGCATAAGTTCTTACACCGATGTCATAATAAGGTGAAATTTTGCCAAGATGATCTACATGACTCAAGGATCATCATGGTATGATCCCTTGTTGAAATCGCAGCCTCTAGCCTCCTCAATTGATCAATTTTACCATTTTGTCCTTAATTGAACAAAATGCAAAAGTTGTAGTTTTGCCTCCCGGGGAGAGGGAGAGAGCTAGGCGATTTCTTCATTATGCTTGGTCGACTATGTTGAGGAGGTGTGAGGTTAAAAATCTCATGCCTCTCTCACGTAGATAGGTGTTTCTCTTGCTAACAAACTTTAGCTCTCTGCCTCCTTCCTGTAGTAGGAGGAAAATAACTCTCCTCAGGGAAGAGGGCACCCTCTCCTCATCATGGGAGACGACTTTGGGCCTTGTTATGTGAGTCCATGAGATATTTTCCATCTCATGGGATGATGGTATACAACTTCCCTTTTTATTGCTTGCCTCCCTAGTTCACAACAACATTAAAGGAAACTACCTCCTCATCACCTATCATGCCACTTCCTTAGGCAGGGGCGTCACTCAAGGGATTTCAATAATAATTATTCTGAAAATAATTATTATTTAATAAATAATTAATAAATTTAAGCCGTTATTATTTAATTACAAGATTTTCCTAATTCTATTAGAACTTAGGTGGTGCAGAAACTAAATTTCTTCAGGATTTTTAATTAAATCTTGATCACACATCTTAATAATATTTATGTGAAGACCAATTTACCCTCAATTGTAAATTGAGGTTATAAACAACCACTGAAGTAATTTTTTTACATATTAGAGATAGTATCATATTTAACTTTCATGGTCTGGATCGAGTAGCTTTTGATTATGTAAACAGGTTGCTTTGTAATCGCTGGAACATTATATGTAGTGATTCTATCTCACTCTTACTTTCTTTAGTATTTTCTTCTTTCTATGACAATCAATTTTAAACAATTTACATTACTTAGATTCTTGCCTTAATAATATTGGAATTAAATTTAATTGAGAGTTTATCAATACCAATAGTGAATTTAATATTTAATCAAGTAGTTAGTCGGCTTTGCACCTAACCAAAGGAAAACATAATTTTTCTGTATGAAAAGATTTTCTTCTAATATTCTTCAATATAGATTCCTTTATTTGGTCGAAAGAAAAAAAAAAACTTTTCTCCAAAAATTAGGTTAACACAAAAGTTAAACAAATCTTGTAAATCATGTATATATGAAAATAAATCATATCAGTGTTGGCTATAAATTCATCCCAAGAGTAAAATTGACCATTCATATGTCTATTATTAAAATGAAAAAGGCCTTTTATATATTTAGGAAAAAAGAAAATCCGTATAATTAGTACAACGAAAATGAGATATATGTTTTGTGGAATTGATATCTAATTAGCAATAGAATATTTAGAGCAGTATCAACGTTGCAAATAAACTGTAAACATAGACCACCATTGGAAGAAGTATGCTTACCCCAAGGCAGGGATTTTTTTAAAATATTTTATTTGGATCGAATCCAAATGAATTTTTATAGCTTAAATCATGTAATAAAAATTTAAAAGGAATAAATTATACATATAATCATATATTCAAATTAATTTTGGTTTATCAAGGTAGTATTTTAAATGAATTTTAGTTTGAGATGTGAAATTTTTTATTTATTGGGGTAGAAGTTTAAAATAAAGTTTGGTACCAAATGATTTTTTTGTTCAATTAAGGACGTTAATAATTAAGATATGATTTTAGATGAAGTTTAGTCCCAAATAATTTTTTCGATTATTTTCAAGGGTAGATATGGATTTTATGACATTGATTATGGTAGGATTTTATCATCATGCTAAGCTATATAGTTATAGGTTAAATCTAATTAACCATATCCAATATATAAACGAACCCAAGAAAACATGTGTCCAACCGCCATGCGTTGGTTGCGGTCTCGCGATAGTCGGTAAATGTCTGGTGTACAATCAAGTCTCATAGAGAGAGGAAGAAAATTTTAAAGGTAAAATTTTAACTTAGCCATAGGCTAAATTTCTAATATATCATAACATTGTTAATAACTCTTATAGATCTTTTAGTAAACTTGAATTATAAAATTTTGATCCTTGATTATCGAAAAATGATACAAGATTATTAAGGATGTAAGGTTTTTTTGAGAGTGATTAAGGATGTAAGGTTAACCTTTATAACCTTTTTAGTAGGTTTAGATAAGAAAATTTGGTGACCAATATTACTAATAATGTAATGTAAAGTTATATAAGTTAGTGGATAATGATAAACAATTTTGGACAACCACTATCTTTAATAACTTTAGATGAGAGAATTAAAAATCATCATTATTAATGAAAAGTGAAAACTTATTTAATTTAAGTTACTAAGGAGTACCCCGAGTTGTTAGCTCAACTAGTAGGTGCATCATGCCTGAACCGTGAGGTCCTGGGTTCAAGTCTCGAGGAATGTGAGCTTAGTTTGTAATTTGTTTATTTGTGTATTTGGTAGGTAGATGGTTTATATATGATATTTTATTAGATTGAGTTGATTTCTCATTTAGATGATTGGGCATATAGAAATTTATTCAGATTGTAATGAAATTTCACATGTACTCACAGAAAAAAAAAAAGTTACTAAGGAGTAGAATTATTGAATTTGTTAAAAAGTTACTGAGTAGAATTAGTGAATTTGTTGATAGGACTATAGTTTTTTTTTAATCTCCATGACATTTTTACTAAGGATAATTATTTGATACACTGACAGTGTAAATTTTAGACTCCACAAGCGGGATGGGGACACATACCCATTTTCCAAATTAATTTTGTTTTTAAAATTCAAAACTATTTCCTAAAGGACACATGTTGTTCGCGCCAAAAAATCTCTTTGGAGATCTTGGTGAAAGGGTACCGAGCGTGCCAATCAATTTTGTCAAAAAATTGATAAAAATTGCAGTGAAAATTAAAAGATCAATTTTGTCTTAAAAATTGAGAAAAAGATGCAAGTAAAAATAAAAGTTCAATTTTGTTGTAAAAATTGAGAAAAAGTGCAGGAAATGTAAAGGATTGCTTGGAGTGCAGCAAACATAAAATAAATCAAAACGAGTTGCAGATCCTGAATCAAAGTCACACAAACGTGTTTAAATCATTGATTCCAGATTCAGAAACATAAAAAGGATTGCTGTAAAAAGGATATTTTCTTCATTCAAAGGGAAAAAATAACAAGAAGTTGTTATTTGATTGCAGAGGAAAAGTAAATACAAGAGATGTCTTGTATAAACAAGATTAAAAATGATAAAAGGAGAATCAGGTGTAGAACTTGATGAACAATATTGAGAAATAGAGATGAAAGCTCTGAGCCTTGTTGAAAAAATGATAAAATAAGCGCTGG
>AWUE01021625.1:0-12644 GCA_001974825.2 Corchorus olitorius
AATTTTAAGTTAAGAACCCTAAGTTGAAAATTGTGATCGGTGGGCCTACTTTCCTTGCCGGAATCCGGTAAACCGGAGGCCTTTAGAGGCCAAACTTATGGGGGAATTGTAGTAGGATGTAAGATCTGTCCATTGGTACCTTTCATACCTCCATAGGTGTTTTGAGGAGAGAGAATCAAAGCTCCAAAGATGCTTGGTCGATGGGACGAATCTGGAATTTCCAGATTTGTTCATGGAGAAGATGAACAGTGCTTCTGCAAAGCCCACTCTCGGGCAGATTTTGCGAGAGAGAGTGTAGTCCACCCCTAGGTGATATGATAGTGATTTTTGAGGGAATTGTTTATTGAAATATTTATGATTTGTCTGTATTTTTCCATAATTTTCCAAATTACAAAATATTTTCTATGATTTATTTTCTTATGCAAAATGTAAGAGGAGAGTGTGACCTATTTCTAGAATTAAATTCCAAAATTTTTACAGAAATTCTAATACCATATTATCTTACTTATGATCCATTAAAATTGGTGTTTCACTCTCTGAAAATATTAAAATGTATTTTTCTAATGTTATTCTAATTTATGGAATTGTAGAGATTATGGAAATTGGATTTTTCAAAGGTTTTCAAAAGGATTTCAACAATTCCCCAAAGGTGTTTAGGATTATGGGAGGGTAGATTGGTCATGCATCTTATGCATATTGTATTGTGTTGGTTTCTAACGCATAATTAATATTGTTAGGCTCTTAATTGTGCATTGTTCGTTGCAAGAATTGTGTTTGATTGTGTGTGCTGATCAGGTAAGTGACCGGACCTTTCTAGTGTTTTCTAAGATTATATGTATTATAATTATATGAGTTATCAATTGTTTTATGGATTGTTTTACTATAAATGATTTGAAGTGTTTTGTTGTTTTTAAAAGAGTATTGTTGTTTTCTTAAAATCGGATCGAGTATGCAAACGTAAATGTCTTGAAATTGAAAAGGTTTTGAAAGTGAATTGGGAATATGAAAATGTGTTTTAATGTCCTTGGAAGGCTGTGCATAGTGGACCCGTACCTCAGGGGGTTAAACTGATGGTAAAGAGTGGACCCATACCACAGGGGGTTAAACTGTTGGTAAGAGTGGACCCGTGCCTCAGGGGGTTAAACTGTTGGTAAGGGTGGACCCGTGCCTCAGGGGGTTAACTGTTGGCTAGACTCGAGATCTATATCGTTAACGGATGATTGTGATTGTGATTGTGATTGTGATTGTGGTGCAGCCTGAAAAGAACAAAATGTTTATTGTGATTGAGTTAAAGTGTATTGTTTTGAAGTGAAAAAGTGATTTTGGTTTATCGTATATGGTTATATGAAAAGTATGATTTCTTATTATAGTAAGTATGATTTTATTGTACTTGATCCACCTAGTTAGATCTTGTTACTTACTGGGCTCTTTAGCTGACTATGTGGTTTATATGATTTTCAGAGGATGATGAGTAAGCATTGGGGATTGCATTGGGGATTGCATTGGGGAGAGTGATCGTTAGACGTTTAGCTTCCGCAATAGATTTGAACTTTTGGAAATTAGTTGAATTTCAATGATGTTGTTTAGTTGAGACTTGAAGATTTTGTTAATGTTTGGATATTGAGACTTAGTTCATTTTTGGACCTATTATACTATGTTGGACTGATAGGTAGCCTTACATGCTCTTGGGGTTTGCCTCATGAGTATGTGGCGTTGTTATGTTTCGAGCCTTGGGTTCGGGGCATGACAATGACATTACGATCTTTTGAGTAATGAAGAAAGAGAGGAAAACATGAGCTTATAGAAAGAAGTAGTTATAGAAAGTGAAGAATACCCTAAATCCTAATCCTGTTGGATATTTCCTTGAATATAGGGGTCATTAATTGAGATTTTAATTCCAATTAATGATTTATATGGGCTGAGTATTTTCCCATATTAAATATCCAAAATTCCTTAGCTTCCGGGCTTCCTCATGGCTTGTCTTCAATCCTTCGCAATTAAAGCTCCATTCTTCAATTCTTGCTTCTGAAATTATTCTTCAATGGTCTTCAAATCTTCAAATTGTCTTCAATAAGTCTTCAAACACGAACTTCGAATCTCCAAATCTATACTCAAAATTACTTTGCTCATATCTGTGTAAAAAGTCATCAAAATAGCTCCAAAAGTAGTGAAAATTATCAAATTATCAAATTATCAATTTCACATTTTATAAAGACTCAAATCACAAATATTAACAAAATAACATATATTTAAGCATAAATAGATCCAAAAACATAATAAAATAGCCATAAAAATATGGTTGTTTTTGACTCGATCATATTTTCCCCCACACTTGAACTTTGCTAGTCCCTTAGCAAATCAATGTGTAAGTTAATCAAAAACCAATTTTTCAAGAAATCAATTTGAATTCATACATACATCAAAGAATCAATTTAATTATGAAATCAAAATAACAAAGAATAATAATAATACTTAATCTAAAGATCAAGAAACAACAAGCATCATCATTCTTAAGTAGCCATAATCAAAGTAGCTTTAATCACTTACCATTCTTCACTTTCTATAACTACTTCTTTCTATAAGCTCATGTTTTCCTCTCTTTCTCCATTACTCAAAAGATTGCAATGTCATAAATATAAATCAAGGGTCATTGTGGGTTATAATAGATTTTCAAAGGTAATTGTTTTTAGAAAATTGAGGTTACTAACCTCGAATTGTTCATGATTTGGGGTTACTAACTCCCATTTTTGAGGCTACTAGCACTCTAGAAGGACTCCTTTTTATTTTTTTAGAGGGACAATATTTCTGTAATTCTATGCCTCTTATCCTCTTTCCAAGGGTTACTAACTCCTTTTGTTAAAGAAAAGAGTGACAACAATGGATTGATTTTTTATTTATTTATTTACAGAAATACCTCTTCTCCTCTATCATGAAAAGCACTTCTTTTTATGAAAACAATTTTTTTTAATTACCCTTTTTATAGATAGTCCCCCACACTTATTCTTGACATATATCTATGGCATACTTTCTCAATCATAATTTCAATCAAGATTGAACATAAGTTCTAGAAATAGATAATCATAGAAGCAATTAATAAATAAGATCATATCACAAACTTCAATTATACCTAATTCTAAGAAATCAAACAACATGCTATAACTCAATCAATAAATCAAACATTATTAAAATTCAAAGCATTCATCAATCATAATCAAATTAATTAATCAAAATATGCATGAAAATTCGAAATTTTATCTCCAAAAATCAATTTTTTCGAATTTTTTTTAAAAATTTGGGAAATAAGATCAATAAAAAACAATCAAATTCTATCCTAGGTTCTCATGCAAACAAAGACTATCATATGACTCAATTATTCAAGTAAAAACCCTATCAAGTATTCACCCACCCCCCCCCCCCCCCCACACACACTTAAAACTCATATTGTCCTCAATGTAAAAACAAAGCATGCAATATCATCTTACCAAAAATAAAGAGTTAAGGTTCAAGAAAACATACCTGGGCAGCCTTGATGAAGATAATTACTCAATCATAAAAGACAATAGAAAATTAAAGTAATATGAAGAATAAAACTAGATAGTTTATTAATGAAACTTGAAAATTAAAGACATAAAATAAAGGAAATTGAAAATTAGAGCATAAATAACTAATCCTAAGATGCATAAAAATAAATCTTAAATCTAAAAACTTAAAACTAAACCTAAATTGGTTTATGAATAGCCTTCTCCAATAAATTGAAGAGGTCTTCCAAATTCCCAATTATGTTATTAAAATCATCTCTTAAGCTAATAATTTGATCACTAATTTGATTGCACCGAACAAGGAAAGGGCGAAGCTCTTCCTTTTCTTGATCAACCTCCTCTTCCTCTTCCTTATTCTCATCACTAGAAGCATCACTTGAAATATCAATTACCACAGTAACAATTTTCTCTTGAACTTCTTGTAAAGGAGCCTTTGGTTCAATAGGGGGTGATAATCGATCTTCTTTCTCTTCAAGGGTAAAAATAGAAGCAACTTGTTGAACCCTTGGTTGATTAGAAGATGAAGCAAAGTTGGGATCATGAAACCTTTGGGGAAAAGGAGCACAACTTATAGGGCGATATGGAGGCTTATAAGGTTTGACTCGATACCCTCCAAACCTTGACATAGGGTTTGGCTTGCTCCATTGTTCAACTTGAGGTCTCACCCTTCCATTAAAATTTCTTGGCCCATGAGGATAAGGAAATAGATTTCCATAGGGATGGAATCGATTTTGGAACTCTTGTATAGCTCTCTCCTTGGATCGCATAACAGCATCATGGGACTTGTTAACCGTATTCAAAAGAAATTGATAAATCATCCTTGCTTTGAAACCGGGCTTAGTAGCAATTTCTTCCTTGGGTAGTGATGCTATCATGCTCAAAAGCTCATGACAATCTTGACAAAGAAAGCTTCTTTGAAATTTTTCACCAAATTGGGAGGCTCCAATTTGATAAAATTGTCTCCTAAAATTCTTGAATTGAACTTCAAAATCCATGGAAGTAAGCATCATCAACATCTTCAAGTGTTGGGGAAGAACTTACCAAAATTCTGTACTTGTCTTCTTGTCGATAATTGCTCCTTACTTTAGTCGACTATTTAGCTCCGTTAAGTCGATAATCCTTAGTCGAATTGCTCTTCTCTTTAGTCGATAGTTTTGCTTCCTTTAGTCGACTAATCCCTTCTCTTTAGTCGACAAGTCCTTTGTCGATGTGGCTCCCTCTTGTAGACACTTGCTTCTCAAGTCGACAACTAGTAGTCGACTTTGATCCTTATCGACTTGCTCCTTAAGTCGACAATTCCCTTGCTTCAAATATTGCTCTCAACCAAATTTTGCTTCTTATGTTGTGATGAATATAGGAGGGGTGGAGGTGCTTATATAGTGATCAAATCCTATTCTTAAAAGGTTTTAGTTAGAGTAAAAATTTAGAAACATACCTTGACTAGGAATCCTTCACCTTGTAGGAGGAGGTCATCTTTCTCCTTATGCAGTTTGGACTTGTAATCCTAGCTAAAATAGGATTCAAAATTGCAAGGAAGGAGAGAGAAAATCCAGCCTTGGCATTTGCGGGCTGTCTCATGCGTGGAAGCAGCAGCGGCTGCTTGATGTACTGCCTGGTGCGGCAGCATCTGCCTCGCGTCCTGTTGTTGGCAGCAGTAGGCCTCAGCGCTGCCTATGTAGCAGCAGCAGCAAGCTGCCTCGCGGAACTTACGCTGGAGGCAGCTGCTAGCTGCTGCTGTTAGGGCTCTGATGGGGCACTAGGCGGTGCTTTGCGCGTGATGCGCGCTGCCTTTCCTCACGGGGCAACCTGGTTGCACTCCGCTAGAGGCACTTGTCGTTGAGACATGCGGCCTCGCGGAGCAGCAACAGCCTTGCTTTTGCCGAGGCAGCAGCGGGCCGGTTAGGGTAACCTTGCACATGTGGTGCTAGGTTAACCGCATGGCTGGTTGTCGATGCTAATTTGGTGCAACATGGCTATACTCCATCCTTGAATTTTTCAATGAAGAAAAAAAAATTCGTAAATTCCTGTCAAGCAAAAATTCAAAGAAAAATTAGTGTACAAATTAAAAATAATAATAATAATAATTAATTAAAATTGGGTTGCCTCCCAACAAGCGCTTGTTTAAAGTCATTAGCTCGACTCCTTTTCTTTTTCTTTGTATCTCAAATTGGAAGATAGATGGGATCTTCCAATTTAATTTCTTCAATCATCATTGTTGGCAATGCTTCAAAATAAGGTTTGAGCCTTTGTTCGTTGACCTTGTACTGCTTCTGGTTACTTGGATTCTCGATGATCACTGATCCATTAGGATATACTTGAATTACTTCAAATGGTCCATACCATCTCGATCGGAGCTTCCCAAGATTTTCCTTCAATCGATTTTTAAAGACTAAGACCTTTTGTCCTTCATAAAACGATCTTCGCAAAATTCCTTTGTCATGGATGGCTTTGGTCTTTTCCTTATAGATCCTTGAATTCTCGTATGCTTCACTCCTTATTTCTTCAAGCTCTTGTAATTGCAGCATCCTTCGAATTCCAGCTTTGTCAAAGTTGAGATTGCATTGCTTTATTGCCCACCATGCTTTATGCTCTAATTCCACAGGTAAATGGCACGGCTTACCAAACACAATTCGGTATGGGGAAATACCAAGATGTGTCTTATAAGCTGTACGATAGGCCCATAAAGCGTCTCCTAGTCTCATGCTCTAATCTCTTCTTTGAACATTGACTGTCTTTTCCAAAATCAGCTTCACTTGACGATTTGATACTTCAGCTTGGCCACTAGTTTGAGGATGATATGAAGTAGATACCCTATGTCGAACTCCATATTTTTCAACTAGTGCTTGGACAATCTTGTTGCAGAAGTGAGTACCGCGATCACTGATGAGGGCTCTTGGAATGCCAAATCTATGAAGAATATTATTCTTCATAAATTTGACTACTGTCTTCGCATCATTCTTCTCGGTAGCTATGGCTTCAACCCATTTAGAAACATAATCTACAGCTAAGAGTATATAATACTTCTTATCTTATGGAGGAAAAGGTCCCATGAAATCAATTCCCTATACATCGAAGACTTCAGCAACGAATATAGGATTTTGAGTCATTTGATTCCTTTTCGATATGCTTCCCGTTCTTTGACAGCGTGGACAGGTCTTGCAAAACTCATAAGAGTCTTTAAAGATTGAAGGCCAATAAAACCCGCAATCTAAGACCTTTCTTGCAGTCTTCTGGTGTCCAAAGTGGCCTCCACATTCATTGTTATGGCAGAATTTTAGAACTGATTGAATCTCGTTATCCGGAATGCATCTTCTCATGACTTGATCAGAACCGTGTCTCCATAAATATGGATCATCCCAAAGATAATACTTGGCATCACTGATGAGCTTCAATTTCTTTCCTTTGCTAAGATCAGAGGGTAAACGACGAGCAACTAAGAAATTGACAATATCAGCATACCAGGGTGGATGAGAAACATCAAAAATTTCTTCAAAGGGTAATGCTTCGTTGATTGCAGTTTCTTCCTCCTTGCTTTCAATTCTGCTTAGATGATCAGCTACGACGTTCTCTGCTCCCTTCTTATCCTTAATTTCGATACCAAATTCTTGAATTAACAAAAGCCATCGCATAAGCCTAGCTTTTGCTTCTTTCTTTGACATTAGATATCTCAATGCAGCATGGTCGGAGTAGATTATCACCTTAGATCCCAAGATATATGGTCGAAACTTCTCCAACGCGAAGACAACAACTAGCATCTCTTTTTCGGTGGTGGTGTAGTTCTTCTGGGCAGCATCTAGAGTTCTTGAAGCGTAGTAGATAACATGAGGCACTTTATCTACTCTTTGACCTAAAACAGCTCCAATGGCGACGTCACTTGCATCACACATGATCTCGAACGGTAGTTTCCAATCCGGTGGCTTCACAATTGGAGTAGTGGTGAGGGCAGTCTTCAATTTGTCAAAGGCTTCCTTGCAGTCGTCTCCGAACTTGAACTCTACATCCTTCTGAAGTAGTCTACACATCGGTGCTGAAATCTTCGAGAAGTCCTTGATGAATCTTCGATAGAAACCGGCATGGCCCAAGAATGAACGAATATCCTTGACACACGTTGGATATGGCAGGTTCTGAACAACGTCAATCTTGGCTTTGTCGACTTGCATCCCTTGTTTAGATACCACATGGCCTAGAACAATGCCTTGTTCTGCCATGAAGTGGCATTTTTCAGCATTTAATACCAATTTGGTTTCAACACATCTTTTCAAGATTAATTCCAAGTTATGTAGGCATTGATTGAAGTTATCTCCATAGACTGTGAAATCGTCCATAAAGACTTCCATCTAACCTCCCACATAATCTTGAAAGATGCTCATCATGCACCTTTGAAAAGTCGCAGGTGCATTGCATAAACCAAAAGACATTCTTGTATAGGCATACGTACCAAAGGGGCAAGTAAAGGTGGTCTTCTCTTGGTCTTCAGGTGCTATCGGAATCTGGAAGTATCCTGAGTACCCATCCAGAAAACAATAGTAGGCCTTGCATGCTAATCTCTCTAACATCTGATCGATGAATGGTAGTGGAAAGTGATCCTTTCTTGTTGCAGAGTTTAATTTTCTGTAGTCGATGCATACTCTCCATCCATTCTGCAGTCTTTGAGGAACTAGCTCTCCTTCCTTGTTTTCTACGACGGTGAATCCGGACTTCTTTGGAACTACTTGGACAGGGCTGACCCATTTACTATCTGATATAGCATAAATGAGACCAGCTCCAAGTAATTTGAGAACTTCTTCCTTGACGACTTCAGCAAGATTCGGGTTCAGTCTTCTTTGTGGCTGTCGAACATGTACTGCATCATCTTCAAGTCGAATTCTATGCATGCACACAGTAGGACTTATCCCTTTGATGTCAGCTACAGTCCATCCAATGGCTTCTTTGTATTCCTTCAAGACTCTGATTAGTTTTTCTTCTTGTAAATTATTTAATTTACTTGAAATAACAACGGGCAGAGTTTCTCTTTCTCCAAGGAAGACATGCTTAAGTCCTTCAGGGAGTGGCTTCAGCTTGACTTCGGGCGGCTGGATTATGGGCGGTAAAGGCGTCGGTGTTGGCTCCAGGTTGATATAGGACACTGACTCTTTTTCTCCAAGAGGGCGTAGTGACTTCAGATCCTTGATGGTTTCTGCTACCTCTTCTGACGTCTGGACTTCTGCTTCCTTGATTTCTTCGTCATCTAGGCTCCTTGTAAGTACCAATTCAAGTTCATCTTCATGGTGGACTGATTGAACTTGTTCAGAACAAACTTCAATGGCATCAATGGCGCAGATAGAATGAATCTCAGCAGGAAATTTCATGGCTTCATAAATATCGAAATCAATGAGTTTCCCATCAAATTCTATGCTGAGTTTTCCATCTTGGACTTCATATTTTGTTCTGGCTGTGGCAAGAAAAGGTCTTCCTAGCAGCAACGACAAATTAGGTAGATGAAGGTCATCTTCACTCATCTTTAGGTTATAAAAATCGGCAGGAAAAACAAAATCCCCAATCTGCACTAAAACATCTTCAACTAAACCCTCAGGTTTAATGTTAGTTCTATCAACAAATTGTATAGTCAGATCAGTTTTGGTCACGGTTCAATTTTCAATTGTGAATAGACAGAATAAGGCATGATATTAATTGGAGATCTAAATTCACACATGGCCTTTTCTATCTGATTCTTTCCTATTTTACAAGGAATAGAAAAAGATCCTATATCATGACATTTGTGATGCAATTTTCTCTGGTATGTAGCAGATACATTCTCATTCATGCAAGCATATTTTTCAGAAAACTTACTCTTAGTCATGCATAATTCTTTGAGAAAATTCGCGTACCTGGGTCTTCTGACAACTTTATCAAGCAATGGAATATTTACCTCTATATTCCGTGGTGAATTGAGTTGCATTGCAAACCTTTGAGGGAACGGTATTGGATCATACTTCTCTTGCATCTCTTCCATCCATTCTTCTTCTGCTTGAATTTGAGCATCAGTTGCTGGTGAAGTGCGCTGACCCTTCTTGTTTTTGGTTGACAACTCCTTTCTTCTTGGCAATTGAATGTTGGGCATATCTTCTGGTGGTGGTGCAGCAGAGAAAGTAGGTGCTATCGGAGGTGGAAGTGGAACATCAGGTGACTCCGTATTTAGCGCATTCCACTGTTGAGCTCCTTCGATTGAATTGATTGCATAACCTTGCTGGGTCGAGTTCAAGGGTGATTGGACAGATTGAGGTATGCATTGAGGTTCTCTTTGCATACTCAAAAACTGTGTGAACATCTTGGTCATTGTCTCTTGTTGATTTACCAAATAAGCAATGGCCAAATTGACTTAGTCAATACGATCATTGATCCCTTGGAGAGATTCTGGTTCATGCTCGCTTGTTGAACTCCTTGGTGTGCTGAATTGATAGATATTGTCCGCCATCTTGTTTAATAGCTTTCTCGCCTCTTTAGGAGTTTTGAATCTTAAACCGCCTCCACTGGTGGCATCAATATTGGTTTTATCTGATTGAGATAACCCATCATAGAAGTTTTGGATTAAAAATCCTTCACTTAAGCCATGATACGGGCAACTCTCACAAAGTTTGTTGTACCTTTCCCAATATTGGTACCACTTTTCGTCTTGTGATTGGCAGCTAACAGAGATCTTCTTTCTGACTTCAGAAATTCTTGAGTTTGGAAAATATCTTTCCAAGAATGCTTCTTGTAGTCCATCCATGAGGTGATAGATTTCGGTGGTAGACCCCAGAACCATTCTCTTGCTTTTCCTTCCAAAGTGGATGGAATTCGCAGCTTCACTTGTTCTTCAGGCATTCCAGTGATCAAGGCACACTTGGTGTAGAAGGCTCGCAGATGCTCATGTGGATTTTCATACTCTTCTCCATGGAAAACTGGTAGCAAACAGATCACTCCTGGCTTCAATTGGTAGGACATATCCATGTCACGATAATCAATGCAGAGGGGTTTCATCTCGCGTACGAAATTCAACTCCCCTAGGGAACGTGTCTGCTCAATCGGATTTCCTACAAAACAAAGATGATCAAGTGCAAATCAAATAGAAAAAGAAAAGAAAAAGAAAGTAAACAATCTCCCCGGCAACGACGCCAAAATTTATGATCGGTCGTCAGCAAATCATAAAAATAAAAATCCCAACAATTACTAACTAAAGATAGTTAGGGCAAGTAGGGGTCGATCCCACAGAGAGATAGGTTATGATTCTTTTTCTTAAAACAAAACAAATAAAATAAAGAACATTTGAGAGTAAAATTAAATCAAATCAAACTAGTAATTAAAATTATCTAAAAAAACAATCAAGAAAATTAAAGAAAACAATTAATCAGAAAGCAGAAGATGAGTTGAGAAAATAATTAAGAGAAACCTCCAACATAGAATTAATATCCCTCTTGACAACAATAACATGGATCATTGATATCTAAAGATCATGAAAACAATGGATAGCTTGCTTGGAATTTAATTCTAAATTACCTTAATTAGATAAAACTCTTGATCCAGTGTGAATTATCCCTTTTATTCTTTAAACAATTACCTCTTGATCCAGTGTGATAATTACTCAAGAATAAAGCATTAAGATCTAGTAATTTACAAGCACAATGGGCAATTAAAAATTGGTCAAAGATTCTTAAATCCCTTGGAAGGAAGATCCTTCGCTTCCAATTGCTACCAAACAATTAAATCCGAAGATCCTTCAAGATTTAATTCAGCTAATGCTACTTAATTTATCAAGAAAGTGCTAGCTTCAATCTATCAAAACAAGGAACATAGAATTCATACAGAGATATTAAGAAATACCCTATTAATTTTCATATAAAACACAAAATCTCACCATGATATAAGTCAAGAGATCAATTAAATTCTAAATTGGAGAAAATAAAAGTATTACTCACTCATGAATTAAGTGAGCATCCAAAGAAAAGAAGAAAAACTTATCTATGAATGGCAAGAAGAGGGGGGCGACAGCTCCTAGGGCAGACTCCTCCAAATCTTCAACAATTCTTCAAAATAAAATCTCTAGATCTACATACATCAAAAACCTAGTCCTAAGGTGGCTATTTATAATGGAAATAATCCTAGAAAATCCAATCCTAACTTGGAAAGAGGTCTAAGTCGGTTTTGGGTCTAACTTAGACTCCAAGTTAGATTAAAAGTCATCCTAGAGTAGAATCCAAGTTAAAATAGGATCCTGAAAAAATCCTGATTCCGTGCAGGGACTTCGACGGCATTTTTGGACTTGAAAACGACAGAACTGGGTCTTGGACTTCAAAGGAAAGTTGTATATCTCGGAGTTAGCTTTCCAACGAGTACTCATGGGCTTCAATTGGAGGTCTGAAAGAAAGTTATGATTTTTCTACCAAAACTGCGCCTGAATCCTAATCCTGTTAGGACTAGAATCGGGAATCTACGGGATTTTGGATATTTCCTTGAATATAGAAATCACTAATTGAGATTTTAATTCCAATTAATGATTTATATGGGCTGAGTATTTTTCCCATATTAAATATCCAAAATTCCTTAGCTTCCGGGCTTCTTCATGGCTTGTCTTCAATCCTTCGCAATTAAAGTTCCATTATTCAATTCTTGCTTCTGAAATTATTCTTCAATGGTCTTCAAATCTTCAAATTGTCTTCAATAAGTCTTCAAACACGAACTTCGAATCTCCAAATCTATACTCAAAATTACTTTGCTCATATCTGTGTAAAAAGTCATCAAAATAGCTCCAAAAGTAGTGGAAATTATCAAATTATCAATTTCACATTTTATAAAGACTCAAATCACAAATATTAACAAAATAACATATATTTAAGCATAAATAGATCCAAAAACATAATAAAATAGCTATAAAAATAGGGTTGTTTTTGGCTCGATCAAATGGTAAGTGATTAAAGCTACTTTGATTATGGCTACTTAAGAATGATGATGCTTGTTGTTTCTTGATCTTTGGATGGAGTATTATTATTATTCTTTGTTATTTTGATTTCATGATTGAATTGATTCTTTGATGTAGGTATGAATTCAAATTGATTTCTTGAAAAATTGGTTTTTGATTAACTTACACAT
>AWUE01021627.1:0-15621 GCA_001974825.2 Corchorus olitorius
GTTGTAGAGTTTAATTTTCTGTAGTCGATGCATACTCTCCATCCATTCTGTAGTCTTTGAGGAACTAGCTCTCCTTCCTTGTTTTCTACGACGGTGAATCCGGATTTCTTTGGAACTACTTGGACAGGGCTGACCCATTTACTATCTGATATAGCATAAATGAGACCAGCTCCAAGTAATTTGAGAACTTCTTCCTTGACGACTTCAGCAAGATTCGGGTTCAGTCTTCTTTGTGGCTGTCGAACAGGTACCGCATCATCTTCAAGTCGGATCCGGTGCATGCACACAGTGGGGCTTATTCCTTTGATGTCAGCTACGGTCCATCCAATGGCTTCCTTGTATTCCTTCAAGACTCTGATTAGTTGTTCTTCTTGTAAATTATTTAATTTACTTGAAATAACAACAGGCAGAGTTTCTCCTTCTCCAAGGAAGACATGCTTCAGTCCTTCTGGGAGTGGCTTCAGCTTGACTTCGGGTGGCTGGATGATGGATGGCAGAGGCGTCGGTGTTGGCTCCAGGTTGATATAGGACACTGACTCTTTTTCTCCAAGAGGGTGCAGTGACTTCAGTTCCTTGATGGTTTCTGCTACCTCTTCAGACGTCTGGACTTCTGCTTCCTTGATTTCTTCGTCATCTAGGCTCCTTGTAAGTACCAATTCAAGTTCATCTTCGTGGTGGAGTGATTGAACTTGTTCGGAACAAACTTCAATGGCAGCAATGGCGCAGATAGAATGAATCTCAGCAGGATATTTCATGGCTTCATAAATATCGAATTCAATGAGTTTCCCATCGAATTCCATGCTGAGTTTTCCATATTGGACTTCATATTTTGTTTTGGTTGTGGCAAGAAAAGGTCTTCCTAGCAGCAACGACAAATGAGGTAGATGAAGGTCATCTTCACTCATCTTCAGGACATAGAAATCTGCAGGAAAAACGAAATCTCCAATCTGCACTAAAACATCTTCAACTAAACCCTCGGGTTTAATGTTAGTTCTATCAACAAATTGTATAGTCAGATCAGTTTTAGTAACAGGTTCAATTTTCAATTGTGAATAGACAGAATAAGGCATGATGTTAATTGGAGATCCAAATTCACACATGGCCTTTTTTATCTGATTCTTTCCAATTTTACAAGGAATAGAAAAAGATCCTATATCATGACTTTTATGATGCAGTTTTCTCTGATATGCAGCAGATACATTCTCATTCATGCAAGCATATTTTTCAGAAAACTTACTCTTAGTCATGCATAATTCTTTGAGAAAGTTTGCGTACCTGGGTTTTCGGACAACTTTATCAAGCAATGGAATATTTACCTCTATATTCCGTAGTGAATTAAGTTGCATTGCAAACCTTTGAGGGAACGGTATTGGATCATACTTCTCTTGCATCTCTTCCATCCATTCTTCTTCGGCTTGAATTTGAGCAGCGGTTGCTGGTGAAGTGCGCTGACCTCTCTTGTTTTTGGTTGGAAACTCCTTTCTTCTTGGCGATTGAATGTTGGGCACAGCTTCTGGTGGTGGTGCAGCAGAGAAAGCAAGTGCTATCGGAGGTTGAAGTGGAACATCAGGTGACTCCGTCTTTAGCGCATTCCACTGTTGACATCCTTCAATTGAATTGACTGCAAAACGTTGTTGGGTCGAATTTAAAGGTGATTGCTGAACTTGAGGTTGATTCAGCATTTGATTCGAGATCATTTGCTGGACTAGATTGGTCAAAGAAGAGATGGCCGTATTAACTTTGTCAAAACGATCATTAATTCCTTGAAGAAATTCTGGTTCAGGCTCAATCGTCGAACTCCTCGGTGTGCTGAATTGATAGATATTATCTGCCATCTTGTTTAATAGCTTCCTTGCCTCTTCAGGAGTTTTGAATCTAAAACCGCCTCCACTGGTGGCATCAATATTGATTTTATTTGATTGAGATAACCCATCATAGAAGTTTTGGATTAAAAATCCTTCACTTGAGCCATGATATGGGCAACTCTCACATAGTTTGTTGTACCTTTCCCAATATTGGTACCACTTTTCATCTTGTGATTGACAGCTAGCAGAAATCTTTTTTCTAACTTCAGAAATTCTTGAGTTTGGAAAATATCTCTCCAAGAATGCTTCTTGTAGTCCATTCCATGAGGTGATAGATTTCGGTGGTAGACCCCAGAACCATTCTCTTGCTTTTCCTTCCAAGGTGGATGGAAAAGTTCGCAGCTTCACTTGTTCTTCAGGCATCCCAGTATTCAAGGCACACTTGGTGTAGAAGGCTCGCAGATGCTCATGTGGATTTTCATACTCTTCTCCATGGAAAACTGGTAGCAAACGGATCACTCCTGGCTGCAATTGGTAGGACATATCCATATCAGGATAATCAATCGTGCGAAATTCAACTACCCTAGAGAACGTGTCTGCTCCATCGAATTTCCTACAAAACAAAGATGATCAAGTGCAAATCAAATAAAAAAAGAAAAGAAAAAGAAAATAAACAATCTCCCCGGCAACGGCGCCAAAATCTATGATCGGTCGTCAGCAAATCATAAAAATAAAAATCCCAACAATTACTAACTAAAGATAGTTAGGGCAAGTAGGGGTCGATCCCACAAAGAGAAAGGTTATTATTCTTTTTCTTAAAACAAAACAAATAAAATAAAGAAGATTTTGAGAGTAAAATTAAATCAAATCAAACTAGTTATTAAGACTATCTAAGAAAACAATCAAGAAAATTAAAGAAAACAATTAATTAGAAAGCAGAAAACAAATTGAGAAAATAATTAAGAGAACCCTCCAACATAGAATTAATATCCCTCTTGACAACAATACCATAGATCATTGATATCTAAAAATTATGAAAACAATGGATAGCTTGCTTGGAATTTAATCCTAAATTACCTTAATTAGATAAAACTCTTGATCTAGTGTGAATTATCCCTTTTACTCTTTAAATAATTACCTCTTGATCTAGTGTGATAATTACTCAAGAATAAAGCATTAAGATCTATTAATTTACAAGCACAATGGGCAATTAGAAATTGGTCAAAGATTCTTAAATCCCTTGGAAGGAAGATCCTTCGCTTCCAATTGCTACCTCACAATTAAATCCGAAGATCATTCAAGATATTAATTTAGCTAATGCTACTTAATTTATCAAGAAAGTGCTAGCTTCAATCTATCAAAACAAGCAACATAGAATTCATGCAGAGATATTAAGAAATACCCAATTAATTTTCATTTAAAAGCACAAAAGCTTAAGGGCTTGTCCATGGCTTGTCTTCAATTAAAGCTCCAATCTTCAATCCTTGCTCCTTGAAATAATACTTCAAAGTCTTCAAATCTCCAAATAAGTCTTCAAACACGAACTTCGAATCTCCAAATCTATGCTCAAAATTGCTTTGCTAAAATCTGTGCAAAAAGTCATCAAAATAGCTCCAAAAGAAGTGAAAAATAACAATTTCTCAATTTCACATCACTTAAGAACTTAAAACACAAATATCATCAAAATAGCATATAATTAAGCATAAATAGATCCAAAAACATAATAAAATAGCCATAAAAATATGGTTGTTTTTGGCTCAATCACCTGGGTTGAGGTTGATGATGATTTGCTACACTTTGCGAAAGTTGATGCGCTTGGGTCTGTCGAGGCTAGATGTGGTAACTACCACTTGCTCGAGTAATATACCGCTGGAAAGGAGGATCCCTCAATCCTGCTGGATTCCGATTCAGTGTCTTGGTCTCGCATCCGCAGGAGGGATTTTACTGCTGCTCCCTTGGTCACATCTTTTTCCTGCGACACTCTTAAAGACAATAATTCCTGGGTTGAGTGGGTTACCCGAGAGCTTTCAGATCCGAACTTCCGGGCTTTGATGAAGAAGGCTTGTGTCTTTGATGCCCTCTCCCTCTCGCGGCGCTATTCCTTCTTTGTTGATCCCGAGCTCATCGGCTTCCTTGCCCGTAGATGGCATGTGGGACACCATACTTTCCTCACAGCTTTCGACGAGATCAGTGTGACACTCGAGGATGTGGCCGTTATTACTTTACTTCCTATCATTGGTGACATTGATCCCCATCTCACTGATCCGTCCCCGCAGAAAGTTAAAATTTTGACCGGCCTGTTGGACAATCTCGCCATTACTAAGTGATATAAGAAGAAGAAATGGTGTGGTGAGCATTTCATATTGCACTCCACTTGGATAGATCATGTCACTAGTGCTAGTGGCGAATAGGATGTTGGAGTGAGGAGGGCTGCCTTCATCTTGGTGTGGCTGAGCAGGTCTGTCTTTGCGGGCTTTACTTACAATAGAGTCATGATAGAGCTTGCCCCTCTTGCTGTGGAGATTTCCTACGGCCATTCTGCACCTTTGGCTCCCTTGGTTCTAGGGACCCTTTATCACCACTTGGACACGTTTCATGAAGACGAGCTTCGAGGTGTTGGCCGCAACACAATCGAGACTTTAGTGAGTATTCCTCTGTTGCAGGTCTTTGTGTGGGAGCATTATCCTAAATTGGCTCCAGAGTTTGTGGATAAGGAGACCATGAGTGATAATTACGAGGGAGTTTGATGATTCGCCTTGTGACAAGTTTCCAGAGTTTGTGGCTGGGTAAACAAGAAACCTCGCTTTGAGTCGAGAATCCATTCGCTATTTGATACTGATGCTGCTTTCCTCTTTAGACCGTACACTCGACTTGCGGTTTCACCTTCTATTCCATCGCATATCTTAACCCCTCCTGTGAGTGAGTAGCTTGCTGCTGCTGCTTCTAATCTAAGTTTTTGTGAAGTGAATGTTACAGCATCCGACACCCTTCGAGTGGAGGCTGTCCTTAGCTTCAATCCTTCTATGATCCCGTATCTATCTCTGAGTGGAGGATGGGGCGTTCTGAATTACAACCCCTAGTTTTCTTTGAGGCAGTTCGGATTTCATCAAAGGGTTCCCATTGCTGCCTTTCCTGCTGACCCTTGGGAGGTGGCCATTAGGAGGTTTCTGACTGCCTTTCAAGTTGAAAGATTTTAGAATGGCAGGATCTTCAAGCTCATAGGTCCTGCGGCTAGGCCCATCATGGTTCCTACCATGGTTGAACATTGGGAGAACTGCTGTGTCGCTTTGCGGTATTTTATTAAGCTGGGCCCTTAGCCTGTCACTCCCTTGCCCCCGAATCAGGTTGGGAATCCCCGATTTGTCAACCATTCAATACTCAAGACCTATATGACTCGCCATCCAACAACTGGTGTCTTTAAGCAGAAGGGCTCTCATTGGATTGCTTACGGGAATTTACCCTATCCTCTTCCAACATACATCTTGACCCATGGCGGCATCGGGAGATTTGCCGACCGAGATGCTAAGAGGTGGAGAATGACACATCTGGGGAATAGGATGTCTCTTGGAATTGCTGATGATGATTCTCATCTTGTAGCCATTTTGCTATCTTTGAACAAAGCTGGGTCGAGGAAACCCATTCCTCCGAAAAGGGCTGTGGGAGTAAAGAAGAAGAGAGCTGCAGGCTCTGGCTCTTTTAAGAAGAAGTACAAGACCTTAGCAAGCCTTACTAAGAAAGCTTATGTTGCTGCTGCAGTTCTTGCTGAGGCCCTAGTTGTTAAGCCCCCTGTCGCTCCTTCTAAGCCAGTGGTGACCAAGTTTTATGACACCAGATCTAAGAACAAGAAGGCTCAGGAATCATCAGCTGTTGTGATTAAGGTAGTCTTTTGACCATACCTCTAATTATTGTTTTTCCTCCTGTTGGGACTAGCTTCTGAAGCTCATTTGTGCCTCTGCAGGAAAACATACCCACTAGGAGTGCTGGTTTGGTCGGGGCAGGTTTCTCTTCTTTTTCTCTCTCTGTGTTTTTTTATTATCTGAATAGAAAAGAAATACCTATTCCCCCTTGTTATTTGTCTTTAGACTTTGATTTGAATCAAGCTGCTAGCGAGGCTGATAAAAGCATACACGATTCCTCTTCGAAAGGTCCAGGTGAGCTTATTTCTTCCTTAGACTCCATCGTAAGCGAGATGGCTCTCCAGGGTTTCAGAAATTTTGACTCACTCGTTTCTCCCTTTCGTCAATTGCGGAAAGAAAGTTGAAAGGGAAAGTTGTAGAGGAACCTGAGGTCGTTTTGGTTGAGGAAGAGGAAAACTTGTACACCGATCCTGATGCCGGCTCGGAAGGTGATGAAGATGCCGATGATGACTTTGACGAGTTGGATGAGAGTTTAGATGAAGACGTTGATGAAGAGGGAGACTCCGACGAAGATTATGAGCCTTTGGATCTCGCTATGGAGGACGCTGAGATGGTGAAGCAGGGTCAACAGGTCATCTCTAAGCCCTTGGATGCCGACCCTAATTTCGGCATTGGTATGGAGAAGGAGGTTATCCCATCTGAGCATGTGATTGAAATGCCCTCCGCTGAAAGCACTTAGATGACCGGTGTCGCTGATGACAGTGAGCTTCTCTCCACTTCTCTCTTCATTCTCATCTTTCCCTCTTTCTGTTGATGTGGTTTTTGAAACCTTTGCCACTGATCATTCGCAGGAAATGCCAAGGCTGTTGCTGAAGCTGGTACTAGCAGTGCAGTAGGACAGAATGAAGGAAGTGGGAAGGTTCCTTATCGGACATTGCTGAATGATTTGGTGGGTAAAGCCTCTCGTCCAAGCTCTTACTTTTTCGATTATATGAGCAAGGATGGCACCATGGTTCAATTGGAGAACACTCCTTTTGCCGTGTTTTCTCACTTGAAACCCACTGCCGACAAGATCATGAAGGCATACTCAGATTTTCTCGCCAATATTGGAGCCTTCTCAACAGGATCTGCATTTGCTTTTAGGCTGCTTTGTCATGCTTTGCATGACATGGAGACAACAGAAGTAAGCAATATTACAGAGTCTCTGCTCTTTGATTGGAGGGACGCCATTAGTGAGGCCAAAGAACATCGCTTCTTTGTTCAACCTTTCCAGAATCATGTCCTCTTCTTGGCACAAGTCTTTTGTGGTCGCGAGGCATATTTTTCTCCGGAAGCGGAGAAGAACAAGGCGCATGCTTCGGAGCTCAACAAGTTAAAGGAAGAGCTGGAGCAGTGTGAAGAACGTGTGGCCATTCTGAAGAAGACCATCGAGGAAGCGGAAGGTGATCATAAGAAGAAGCTTGTTGATGTTGTGAATAGCGATTGCATCCCTGCCTTTCTCCGTAACCGTAACAAGACTGTTGCTAATACTTTTGTTTGATGGATAGCCCTGAGTTGGCTAGTTTGTAATTTCTGGATATTTTTTATGACTGTTTGAACATTTCATTATTTGGGTATGTATTTGAGATGACTCTAAGTATTTTGTGTATGAATATTCGACGTAGTGCCTTTATTTGCTACTGCAGGATTTGTGTTAGCTAAGCATGTGTTTCCTGCTGTAATATGAAGTATGAAAGAATCAAAGAATTTGTGGTAAAATACTTAGAGTTTGTGATGAAAGCTCTCTATTTATTTAGGTAATAATCAAAAGGGCCCAAGTACAAGGTATTTTACAAAATCCTATGGGCTAACTAGAGTGGTCTACCCTTAAGCAAATAAAATGCATTTTAGCAATCGTAGGACTTAAGTCATTTGGCATTAATTAACTCATACCAGTTTGGCTCGTTGGGCTGCATGATCTCACAATACCCACTATCAAAGGCTTCTGTCCCGATGTAAGGCCCACTCCTATTTGGTGCAAATTTGGAAGGTCGGGGCAAATTTCTTCTCACGTGATCATCCGCCTTAAGCACCAGCTGTCCTGTCATAAAGGTTATGGGCTTGACCTTTCTGCCATAAGTCTTGGCCATAGATTCTTGATATCTCTACATGTTGGCCTTAGCATGCTCTCTGAACTCATCCACAACTTCCAACTCAACCAATCTCTGCCCTCCACAAATGACAAATGAGCTGTACAAATCAGTGGAGGCTAAGATTCTTGTTGTTGGCTTGACAATTTCAACCGGCAAGATAGCTTCAGCGCCATAAACTAAGGAGTAAGGAGAAAAGCCTGTAGAGGATCTTGGATGGACCCGATATGCCCATAAAGCATCTGGCAAATGGGTGGTCCAGCCTTTCTTGTATTCGTACACCATTTTGCTCAAAATTTTGAGCAACACCTTGTTTGTTGCTTCGGCTTGGCCATTTCCTTGTGGGTAGTAGGCCATCGACCTCCGGTGCCTGATTTCATAATCATCCAAAAGCATGCCAACGTACTGGTTCACAAACGGGGTACCATTGTCGGTGATGATTCTGTGGGGAACTCCGAATTCTGCAAATGATTGACTCTTTAATGAATCGGGTTACAGCAGGACTAGTTGCCTTTGCCAAAGCTTCTGCCTCTACCCATTTTCTGAAGTATTCTGTGGCCACAAGAATCCATATCTTGCCATCAGATGCCGGGTGGATTGGACCAAACAAATCTAGTCCCTAAGTGTGGAAGGGCCAAGGAGTTCTCATGTCTTGAAGTGCCGATGGGTGAGCATAAATCATTCCCCCATGGAATTGACATGTTGAGCACCTCTTCACATATTCCTTGGACTCCTTTTTCATTTGAGGCCAATATGATCGGTCGTCAGCAATCATAAAAATAATCCCCACTAAATCCTAACTAAGTAGATAGGGTAAGCAGGGGTTGATCCCATAGAGAAGGTGAGTACACCTTCTCCGAAGATACAATCCTTAAAAATCTCTCAAAAGCTTTGCGTAAAACAGGGGATTGAGAATAACAATTAAAAAGAAAGCAATTAAACTAGAAACAAAGCAAAGTAATTAAATCCAAATCTATGGCAATTAAGAAAGAAAACACTAATTAAAAGGCATACTTCTTCTCCAATGGTAGAAAACAATTAAATTAATTATGTGTCCTCGATTTAAAAGATGAATTCAATATTAAATCCTTGATGATAACTAGTCTAGGGAAAACCCTAACATGCTACGTAGATAAGATTACCCGATTAAGGCTTAAATTACCCCTTTTGTTACTTAACAAATCAATTACCCGATTAAGGCTTAAAGATTCACCAAGAAACAAAGCATTAAGATCAACTATTTAATTAGTTCTTTTACACATTCTTAACAAGTAAAACCATACAACAATCACATAGATCTGATCACTGGCATGCAAAACCCATTGAAGCGACGGTTAATCGTCATCAATTCGCTTCCAAACAATCAGACTCATGTGATTAACAATCTCGCCTGATTTAGCAATAGATCTCTCAAATTATCTCTTTATCAGCCGTGTAAATCAATAAAAATCATGATCATGTAATAAAACAGAGTTTAACATGCTATCTATCAAAAATAAAATACCAAATTATAAGAACAGAAATCTCACCATATTAATTGATTGAATTCACCAAAGGATTAGAAGTATAAAGAATTTAGCTACTCATGGATTTAGGAAACTCCATGAGAGGCTTAAGAACACTTAAAGAACTAGAAGGGCGCGAAATCTCCTCTTGATTAACCTGAATATATCGCACCCCTCTATGGCTAGAGAGGGTGGCGGCACCCTTGCCTAAAAACTAGAAGAAAAACTAGAAGAATATATCTAAAACTATGATTGTGAATTGGTGTGTGATTTGTGTTACATAAGGTGGCTATTTATAGTGGAAATAACCCTAGGAATTCCAATTCTAAGTAGGATAAGAGTCTAGGACGGTTTAGAGGCTGACTTGGGATCCAAGTTGGCTTAAAAGTCTTCCTAGAACCAAAATCCTAGTCAAAATAGGATCCTGAAAATTTCTGGATTCGTGCAGAGAATTCGACGGTGATTTTGGGCTTGAAAATGGCAGAACTGGGTCTTGGACTTCAAGGGAAAGTTGTAGATCTTGGAGTTAGCTTTCCAACGCCTACTCATGGGCCTAAAACGGATATCTAAGCAGAATGTTATGATTTTTCTACCGAAACTACGCTGAATCCTAATCATGTTAAGACTAGAAGCGGGAATAAGCGAGAATTGGATATTTCCTTGGATATAGGCGGCATTAATTGGGTTATTAATTCCAATTATGGGCTTATATGGGCTGAGTATTGTCCCATATAAGATATCCAAAATTCCTTAGCTTCCGGGATTTTTCATGGCTTGTCTTCAATCCTTCGCAATTTAAAACTCCAATCTTCAATTCTTACTCTTGAGATAATTCTTCAATAGTCTTCAAATCTTCAAATTATCTTCAATAAGTCTTCAAACACGAACTTCAAATCTCCAAATCCTTACTCAAAATTGCTTCATCCATATTTGAGTAAAAAGTCATCAAAATAGCTCCAAAAAGAGTGAAAAACAATAAGTTTCCACTTTTCTTGTCTTCAAGACCTAAAAACACAAATACTTATAAAATAGGGTTAAAATACACATATAAATAGTAAAAAACATAGGAATATGATCATAAAAATAGTTCTTTTTTGGCTCAATCACAATAATACCCGCATGATATCAGCTGTTGGTAGAGTTTCTTCCTGCCTTGGTGTTCTCCACAATCATCAAGATGGATTCCTGCCATAACTTTGAGAACTTCTTCAGTAGACAAGCATCTTAAGGGTTCTCCAGTGCTTTTATGAAAAGAATGCCATTATCGACAAAAAATCTTGTTGCGGATCTCCTAAGGGCATATGCCTTCTTCGCATCCTGCGGTAGGACATTATCAATCAAGAAATCCAAGATCGGCTGTCGCCAATCTCCTGCAGCATCTAAGGCAAGGCATTCCTTTTCGCCATACATCGGACTGCAGCTTTCACATTCCTGCTGTAGAGTAGAGGCTTCCTTCTTCATGTCAGGCCAAAAATAGCCAAGTCGTTGTAATCTTCGATAGAGGCTGATCTCAGGAACTATGCCACAAGACTTCCCATGAGCTTCCTTGAGGACGAGCTCTACTTCCTCTTTCTCGATACATCATGCAAGTATTCCTCCGAGCAGTCGGCGATAAAGGTCTCCATTGATCAAAGTGTAATCTTTGAGTTCTTTGATTGATGGGAAATCATCAGATAGCAGGGCCTTTCTAATTGAACTCCTCCAATCTTCCTTCTCAGCTGTGAGCCTATGCTTGGGTGAGCTTGTGACTGGGGAGACTCTCTTGACTACTTCGAACTGGGCGGAATCGCCAAGAAAGATGAGCTTTGACCGTAAGGTGGCTAGCGAGTCAGCATATCGATTCTCTCCTTTCTGCACATGGACAATCTCAAAAGTCTCAAATGACTTTTCCAGCTCTCGTGCCATAGCTCTGTAGGGTGCCAAAGTGGGCTCTTTGAGTGCAAATTCTCCATTACTTGGCTGATTACCAAGTCGGAATCGCCTTTAACTCTCAAATGCTTGATTCCTTTTTCTTTGGTAGCTAAGAGACCAATGAGATAAGCCTCATATTCGGCAACGGTATTCGAGCATGGAAAATCAAGTTTGCAAGACAAAGTGAGTGCTCGAGCTTTTTCATCCAATATTACGATCCAGCACCTCCTCCCTCTACCGTAGAAGACCCATCAAAGTATAAAGTGTTGAAGTGCACTGGCTCTACAGTGGCAACTTGCTCTACAGTGGCAACTTGCTCTTCCATCTCTGGGATTTCTTCCAATATGGTGGAAATGTCTTCGCCTGGGAATTCGGCAAGAAGGTCTGCATAACTTGTCCTTTGATGGTAGAAGGATTGTGGCAGGAGATGGAGTACTACGACAGCTGCAGCAGCTAGTTGGCCAATCTTCCTAACAGAGACGGTTTTGCTAGTAGATAGCGGATTGGGTTGCACTTTGTCATCAAGTTGATCTCATGAGCTAGGAAATAGTGCCTTAGCTCTGGGAAGCACAAATCAGCGCCAAGCACATTCTTTCGATCCTAGGATATTTCCTTTCGGATTACTGCAGTGCGCGACTGAAATAATAAATTGGGCACTCTATTCCCTGCTCATCGACTTAAGCTAACAATCCGCCTATAGATGTGTCTGTCATGGTTAAATATAGCCTTAGAGGCTTTCCTGCGGTAGGAGACTGCACTGTCGGGAGACTCTTCAACTGCTTTTTCAAATGAACAAAAGCTTCTTCATGATTGTGTTCCCATTTGTATGGCATCCCTTTCTTCAACAAAGGGGTGAAAGTAGTGGTGTTTGCCGCAAGACCTGGAATGAATCGTTGTATGTAAGTGATCGGTCGTCAGGAAATCACAAAATAATCCCAAAAATTACTAACTAAAGATAACTAGGGCAAGTAGGAGTCGATCCCATAGAGAGATAGGCAATTAATCTTTTTCTTAAAACAATCAAAATAAAGAGGATTTTGAAAGTAGAATTAAATCAAAGCAAACTAACAATTAAAATTAACTAAGAAAGTAATCAAGAAAATTAAAGAAAACAATTAATTAGAAAGCAGTGAATAAATTGAGAAAATAATTAAGAAAACCCTCCAACGTAGAATTAATATCCCTCTTGACAATAATAACATGGATCATTGATATCTAAAAATTATAAAAACAATGGATAGCTTGTTTGGAATTAAATCCGAAATTACCAATTGTAGATAAGATTTCCTGGATCGGGCTTAAATTATCCTTTTTATTCTTTAGCAATCAATTTCCTGGATCGGGCTTAAAGATCACCAAAGAACAAAACATTAAGAACGAGTAATTTATGAACAAGCACAACAAACAATTAATTATCTATTGATTCTTAATCTCTTGGAAGGAATGGTCGTTCTCTTCCAATTGCTACAAAACAATTAAATCTGGATGGATCGTCCTAGATTTAATTTAGCTAATGCAAACTCAATTTATCAAAATAGTGTCGACTCCAATCCATCAAAACAAGTTAACATAGAATTCATGCAGAGAATTAAGAAATACTCTAACAATATATATAAGCACAAAATCTCACCATGATATAAGTCAAGAGATCATTTAAATTCTACATTGGAGAAAAGAAAAGGAGTACTCACTCATGAATTGAGTGAGCATCCAAAGAATAAGAAGAAAACTTACAGGACTTGAAGGGGAAATCCTCCTCTTGAATAACCTAGAGTTGCCGCCCCTCTCTATGCAAAGAGAGGGTGCGGCACCCTAACCCTAAAACTAGAAGAAAAACTAAAACTAAAAGAAAAAAAAGAAGAAGAGAAAATTATCTAGATAGTGTGTGTGATTTGTGTTACATAGGGTGGCTATTTATAGTGGAAATAGCCCTAGAAACTCCAATTCTAAGTAGGATAGGAGTCTACGATGGCTTAGAGGCTGACTTGGTCTCCAAATTGGCTTAAAAGTCTTCCTAGAACCGAAATCCTAGTGAAAATAGGATCCTGGAAAATTCTGGATTCGTGCAGGAACTTCGACGGCAATTTTGGGCTTGAAGATGGCAGAACTGGGTCTTGAACTTCAAGGAAAGTTGTAGATATCAGAATTAGCTTTCCAACGCCTACTCATTGGCCTAAAACGGAGGTTTGAGCAGAAAGTTATGATTTTTCTACCGAGACTGCGCTGAATCCGTATCTTGTTAGGACTAGAAGCGGGAATATGCGGGAATTGGATATTTCCTTGGATATAGGTGGCACAAATTGTAATTTTAATTCCAATTATGGGCTTATATGGGCTGAGTATTATCCCATATAAAATATCCAAAATTCCTTAGCTTTCGGGCTTCTTCATGGCTTGTCTTCAATCCTTCCCGATTTAAGCTCCAATCTTCAATTCTTGCTTCTTGCAATAATTCTTCAATAGTCTTCAATTCTTCAAATTATCTTCAATAAGTCTTCAAACACGAACTTCGAATCTCCAAATCTTCACTCCAAATTGCTAAGTCCATATTTGTGTAAATAGTCATCAATTTAGCTCCAAAAATAGTGAAAAACTATAAGTTTCTACTTCTCTTGTCTTCAAGACCTAAAAACACAAATACTTATAAAATAGAGTTAAAATACACATATAAATAGTAAAAATCATAGGAAAATGATCATAAAAATAGGGTCTTTTTTGGCTCGATCAGTAAGATAGCCTTCCAAGGAAGCTTTTCAGCTCCTTCACATTGGTAGGCCTCTTCATTTCTGCAATAGGGTCTACGCGTGATCGAGCCAAAAACAACCCTATTTTTATGGCTATTTTATTATGTTTTTGGATCTATTTATGCTTAATTATATGCAATTTTGATGATAATTGTGTTTTAAGTTCTTAAGTGATGTGAAATTGAGAAATTGTTATTTTTCACCTCTTTTGGAGCTATTTTTATGACTTTTTACACAGATTTTAGCAAAGCAATTTTGAGCATAGATTTGGAGATTCGAAGTTCGTGTTTGAAGACTTATTGAAGACGAATTGGAGATTTGAAGACTTTGAAGAATTATTTCAAGGAGCAAGGATTGAAAATTGGAGCTTTAATTGAAGACAAGTCATGGACAAATTCTCAAGTTTTGGTATTTATGGATAATTTATGTGGGAAAATACTCAGCCCATATAAAATATTAATTGGAATTAAAATCCCAATTAATGACTCCTAAATCCAAGGAAATACCAAAATCCCGTAGATTCCCGATTCTAGTCCTAACAGGATTAGGATTCAGGAGCAGTTTTGGTAGAAAATTCATAACTTTCTGCTCAGACCTCCGTTTGAAGCCCATGAGTACTCGTTGGAAAGCTGACTCCGAGATCTACAACTTTCCTTTGAAGTCCAAGACCCAGTTCTGCCGTTTTCAAGTCCAAAACTGCCTAGACTCCTTTCCAAGTTAGGATTGGAATTCCTAGGGTTATTTCCACTATAAATAGGCACCTTAGGTCTAGGTTTTTAGTACATGTAGATCTAGAGATTTTATTTTGAAGAATTGTTGAAGATTTGGAGGAGTTTTGCCCTAGAGCCGCCGGCCCCTCTCTTCCTCCTATCCTTAGATAAGTTTTTCTTCTTTTCTTTGGATGCTCACTCAATTCATGAGTGAGTAATCCTTTTCTTTTCTCCAATGTAGAATTTAATTGATCTCTTGACTTATATTATGGTGAGATTTTGTGCTTTTATATGAAAATTAATTGGGTATTTCTTAATATCTCTGTATGAATTCTATGTTGCTTGTTTTGATAGATTGAAGCTAGCACTTTCTTGATAAATTAAGTAGCATTAGCTAAATTAAATCTTGAAGGATCTTCGGATTTAGTTGTTTGGTAGCAATTGGAAGCGAAGGATCTTCCTTCCAAGGGATTTAAGAATCTTTGACCAATTTTTAATTGCCCATTGTGCTTGTAAATTACTAGATCTTAATGCTTTAATCTTGAGTAATTATCACACTGGATCAAGAGGTAGTTATTTAAAAGTAAAAGGGATAATTCACACTGGATCAAGAGTTTTATCTAATTAAGGTAATTTAGGATTAAATTCCAAGCAAGCTATCCATTGTTTTCATAATCTTTAGATATCAATGAACCATGGTATTGTTGTCAAGAGGGATATTAATTCTATGTTGGAGGTTTCTTAATTATTTTCTCAAATTATTCTCTGCTTTCTGATTAATTGTTTTCTTTAATTTTCTTGATTGCGTTTTTAGATAATTTTTAATTGCTAGATTGGTTTAACCTAATTTTACTCTCAAAATCTTCTTTATTTTATTTGTCTTGTTTTAAGAAAAAGAATAATAACCTTTCTCTCTGTGGGGATCGACCCCTACTTGCCCTAACTATCTTTAGTTAGTAA
>AWUE01021628.1:0-13481 GCA_001974825.2 Corchorus olitorius
CTAGGAATTCCAATCCTAACTTGGGAAGGAGTCTATGACGGTTTAAGGTCTAACTTGGACTCCAAGTTGGATTAAAAGTCTTCCTAGAGTAGAATCCAAGTCAAAATAGGATCCTGAATTTTTGCTGAATTCGTGCAGAAACTTCAACGGCATTTTCGGGCTTGAAAACGGCAGAACTGGGTCTTGGACTTCAAAGGAAAGTTGTAGATCTCAGAGTTAGCTTTCCAACGAGTACTCATTGGCTTCAATCGGAGGTCTGAGCAGAAAGTTATGAATTTTCTACCAAAACTGCTCCTCAATCCTAATCTTGTTTGGACTAGAATCGGGAATCTACGGGATTTGAATATTTCCTTGGATTTAGGAGTCATTAATTGAGATTTTAATTCCAACTAATATCTTATATGGGCTGAGTATTTTCCCATATAAATTCTCCATAAATACCAAAGCTTGAAGGCTTATCCATGGCTTGTCTTCAATTAAAGCTCCAATTCTTCAATTCTTCCTCTTGAAATAAATCTTCAAAGTCTTCAAATCTCCAAATAAGTCTTCAATGAGTCTTTAAACACGAACTTCGAATCTCCAAATCTATGCTCAAAATTGCTTTGCTCAAATCTGTGTAAAAAGTTATCAAAATAGCTCCAAAAGTAGTGAAAAATAACAATTTCTCATTTTCACATCACTTAAATACTTAAAACACAAATATTAATAAAATAACATATAATTAAGCATAAATGGGTCTAAAAACATAGTAAAATAGGCATAAAAATAGGGTCTTATTTAGCTCGATCAGCATGGTAACACTATCTACCGAATGCAAACCTCTCTTGGATCCATCCCTTTCCCTATAGAATTCTTCATTGTTGGATGCTACAGTTTCCATCAATTCCAATGCTTCAGCCACAGGTTTCTTCAAATTGGATTTACATTGAAATAAAAGACTATTGTAAAAAGTTTGTACCAATAACCAATCTGGAACTCCATGGTGTGGACATTTCCGTTGCAAATCTTTGAATCTTTCCCAGGCATCAGCTTGTTGCTTCTGTCTAGTGGGAAGTACTTTGTCAGAAAAGCTGTAGTAAGCTCATCCCAAGTTTTGAAGTGGGTTGGAGGAAAGGAATTCAACCAAGCTTTCGCTTTATCCCTGAGAGAAAAAGAAAACAAACGTAAACGAATTGCTTCATCGGTAACATTATGAATCTTTACCGTATCACAAATTTCCTGGAAATTTGTTATATGCAGCAAAGGATCTTCAGTGGTTCTGCCATCAAAAGGATTCTGTTGAACCATTGTGATGAGGCCTGGTTTAATCTTAAAATTCTGAGCCTGAATGGTGGGCCTGGCTATGCTAGTCTGAGCATTGGTAATACTCGGGAGAGCATATTGTCCCACAGGTTTGGTATCAACAACTTGATCATCAGCCATGATTTCTTTTTGCTTTTGCTTTTCAAGTTTTGTTTGAGCTCGGTTGAATTTGCAGAATTTCTCAATTTCAAAGTTGTACGGAATAAGAGCAGTAGATGCAGTGGTTGCCCTTGTCATACACTACCTAAAACCTAAGAAAAGAGAAGATCAAACGAAATAAAATAAAAGATAGAACAAATTAAAAATAGTAATTAAAAAGCTCCCCGGCAACGGCGCTAAAAACTTGATGAACCAAATCTGCAAGTGCACAGAGTCAGTTGAAGTAATAAAATCCTAGAGTAATCCAGGTGTCGAACCCATAGAGAACAATTAATTCCTATTATAATTAATTCTATCAAAGAAGGAAATTAAGAGAAATTATCAAAACAACTAAAAACTAAGAGCAATTGAATTATAAAAGCAAAGAATTAAATGAGTTGTGAAGACAATAATTGGAAAGCTTAGGGTTTCAGGTTTCACCTAATTGGGAAATTACTACCTAACCTATGAATTAATTTGATGCTAAATTAGAATAGAATTACACCTAAGTACCTATGTGCTCCGTCAAGTCTACAAAGGAATACCTAACTAATTAGATTCACTATCCGTCGATGTCAACCTAATTAACTAGATTCATTCAGAACAAGTAATTATTCACCTATCAAATTAGCCTAAGGTTCATGTCTGATCCAGTCTAATTTGTATATTTTCCTAGTGCATAGATTATGCTTCTCTTGTCAGTTCATCACACAATCTCTAAAACAATCTATATGTTGATCAGGCATATAAATCTCATGAAGAACAAGGAAAATAAATCTAACTTGAAAGGAAAAACAATTGAATTCATAAATCAAGCAATAATTACCAATTGGCTACACCTTAAACCCTAATTAAGATTTAGCTACTCATGCTCATAAGACCAAAATGAGAAATATTATTAAGAAGAAAAGAATTTAAGAACATGAGTAAGAAGAAAACCCCTTTAAAGAAATCTTCAAGAAAGCCTCCCAAAAATCCTAGGCAAAATAATTGATCCCCAATAAAATACAAGAGCTTTTCTTTTTATAGGGATACAAATCTCAATTCATTAATAACTCCTAAAGGGACTAGGAATAAAAGGAATCTCCCTCCTATTGGCCCAAAATTCGTAGAAAATAATTCTTGGCTCAGAATGGGTGAAAACCCATCAATACTAGGAGAAAATCTAGTCAAATTCGGGTCCAGTCGTCTAACCCGCGCGCGTCCAAGGTTCGACCCGCACGCGGCTAGTGCCAGGTAAATTGCCGCATGCAGAACTGACTAACCCGCGCGCGTCCAAGGTTTGATCCGCGCGCGGGTTACTCCAGGCTTCTTTCATCTTCTTGAAAATTTGGTTACCCGCGCGCGTCCAAGGTTCGACCTGCGCGCGGCTTATGCCAGGCGTAAGTCCCTTCGCATAGCTGAAATCTCTTGGCTAAAATTCCTTTTGTGCTTACAACTTCTATTTTCCTTCAATTTGGTCCCTTTTCTTCATTAAGTCTCCAATTAAACCTAAGAGAGAAAATCAAAAAGAATTTAAGTCTAAAACAATTAAATTCATTGATAAAAGCACCAAAATAACACCAATAAATATGTGAAAATATGAACTTATCATTCTCTCAACACTAAAAACTCTCTAAAAAAAAAGTCTTTCTGGCCTTGAAAATTTCAGGATCTTCCTAGCTCTCTCTACCAGGCTCCCTCCCACACATAAAAACAGACTCTCATCTCTCCCTCATCACTCTCTCATTCACTAAATTGAAAAAACTCCACATTATCTCTTCTCCTACTCTCTATCATCACTAAGAATCCTCTCCACACAAATAATCTTCACACACAACTCTCTGCCCTGAAAAATTACGAACCTTTCTCTCAAAAAAAAAAAAGAAAATGATTCGAATACTCCAGGCACACACACGAAAGGAACTCAGTCTCTTCTCAAACTCTCCTCAAATTCTCGTTATTTTCTCCTTGTCCTCTTAATCACCGAACTCATAACACAAAAAATGTAAAAAGGAGAAATTTAGTTAAAAAAGAGGGTACCTTTCTCGGTTGCCTTCGAGTCCCGCGCCCATGGTTGTTGAGACTTTCTCTGAGTACCCACCACTTGGTTGCTTTGACGTGAGAGACATGAGGCAGACTGTTGCCGTTGATGTCATCAAGAGTGTGGAGGAGAAGGACCCATCTGGTACCAAGGTGACCAGGTTTGCTGCCAAGAAGAAGTGAAGTTCGCTGGCCTTGTCAGTTTTTGCTTGTGGGTTTCGCAATTTTACTCCGATACATACGAGAATGGCGATAGGAATCGAAGCTTCAAGTTCGGGTAGAGATGGATTTCGGGTCGGAGCTTTTAAGGTTCATTCGAGCAGATTTAATCGATGCTAAGTTAGAAAGGAGGGTGATGAAGGATATACTTGAGTTTAATGATCGTCCGACGGCTAGATTTGCCGGATCGGAAGAGCATTTTTGGTTCGGTTATGGCTAGATTTGGGGAGTTTCCAGTTTAATCTTGCGAAAAGAAGGCCAGATCTGGGTTCAGGCCGTCGAGATGAGGCAAACTTGAAATTCGGAGCTCAATCCAAGCTCCGGTGAAGCTCCGGCGCGGTGGGGCATGGAGGTTCGGGCGGAGGAGACGAAATCTGACAAGAGATTAGTGGCGGCTAGGGTTTCAAATGGTTTGGAGAAGAAGAGGAGACGTTGGCTTATATAGTATCATGCTATATCAACCAAAACGGTGTCGTTTAGTACAGACTCAGACGACGCCGTTTAGTGCAGACTCATTTCAAGATTCGGCCCAGACCAGACCCGATGGTCCTCCAATCCGACCCGGAGCTAATGATCCAACGGGTCATGCCCACTTTCAAGCAAGGTAATTTCTGGGCTTTTAACTTCCTTCCATTTGGGCTTTTAGTTTTTACATTTTAGGTCTGGGCTTTTATTTATTATTGGGTCTTTAATATTTAAAGTCCATTCATGCATTTGAGTTTCAATTGTTATTTGTTTTTATTAGGCCTAGTCTAGTTCACATTAGTTTAAGATTTGATCATTATTAGTTTAAGGAATTTAGCTCAATTCTTGATAAATTGGTAAAGAATGAAATTTCGGATTTAGTTTAATTTCATAGTTTAGTTTAATTGACAATAGAGTAATAAAAGAAAAAGAAAAAGATTAGGATTAACTTAGCTTAATTACCTCATAGTTTCCAAAATTAATTTGAAATAAAGTAGGTTTATTTCCTTTAATATCATGTGCATTCATATATTTAAATTCTATAGTTATTGTTTATTCATAGTATTGATTTTCCAATTGTGCTTTTTGCCTCCTGAATTTTGCTAATCTTTTACTTGATGTGCAGAAAAGCCCCGAGTTGGTCCAATTCGGCCCTGAAGCTTTTAATTCCTTTCAAATTAGTTCTTCGTTAGTTTAATTTCAATTTAATTAAGCCTAGGTTTGTAATAATCTGGTAACCTAGAGTAGATTTAAAGTAGAGTCTAATTGCATGCATACCATATTTATTACTTGTATACTTTAATTGCTTGCATTTCATGCCATCTCTATAAATTGCGATTAATAAAGAGGCGTTTAAACTATGACGGGCTAATCTCGGGTAAAGGTGCTCGGGCACGACCTCTCGAGATTTCGCCCCGAGATTCAATGATCTTTACGAATATCCCCGGAGGGCCGGGCTAGGTTCGTAAAGGCCAATTCAAATAAACTCCTTTTTATTAATCAACTAATAAATTGGACTTTGCATTCATCATTCTCATACATGTATTAATCTAGAAATGAAAAAAGGACAAAAATAAAAAAAGTGAAAATCAGAAAATCAAAAGAAGCAATAAAAGGTGTTTTCAAAAAAGGTTTTTTTCAAATCATGTTCTCTTATTCAATTTTCAAAAATCAAGAAATGGATAATTCAAGAGTTTTCAAGGTAAGCGTTTTCAAAAAAGAATGTTTTCTTAATCAAGCAATCCAAAAGAAGATTTTGGAAATTAATAAAATTGATCAGGTTTTTTAAAAACAAAGATGGTAAAAGATTTTGTCACAGCATTTTCAAAATTTCTTCCCGATGTGGAGGACTCAACAAGAGAACAAATAGTGAAAGAGAATCGTAACAGAATTGATCGACGTTGTTCGATTACATTCTCCAAATTCTCGACATTGGTTTCAAAAATGGTTTTATTTTCTTTTATAACCCTTTTCCTCTAATAATCAAGATTTAAAAGCAACCTTTAGTATTAACCCATTAGATTTAGTTTAGACTAGAGGTACCGTCGTTTGACGGGCATCTCGGGGGTGCTAATCCTTCCCCGAGCGTAACCGACTCCCGAACCCATAGACTCTGGTTAAGCAGACTGTATTAGGTTTAGTATTACCTTCGCCAAGCTTAGGTTAATATTAGACTTAATAATCGGATAGGTGGATAATAGCACCTTAGAAAAAAGATTAGTGGCGACTCCATTTCCAACGTCGTTTCGACAGGGTTCCCCGGACCCGGACGTTTCGACACCATCAAACTTGTCAATGATCAACTTGAATCACCAATCTTCTAGTTCTTGTTAATTCTTGATAATTTTCAACAATGAATTCCAATCTTCTTTCGTCGGCCTTAGATGATCAATTAGACCTACAATTGACAACCCAAGATCACAAGAGTCACAATCAAGCAATCACTGCCTAATTGTTTGCTACGACTCTACAAGATTGAAGAAATCCTAAGTATGTTCAAAATAGAACAATGAAGCTAAACTCACAATAGAGAAAAAAACTCAATTTGATTGATGAACTTAACTTCAGGATTTACAACAGGGATCGAAACCCTTATATAGTACTAGGGTCGACCCGAAGAAAATAAAAGGTCTATGGGGCGGCTTGGGCTTAAATAAAGACAAGGAAAACAAGTTCAAGCCCAACAAGAAAAATAAAAATAAAAACAGACCCAAATAAGTATTGAACTTTAATTAAACAAGGCCCAACACTTATATTATTCAAACTAAATAATAAGCTAAACTAAGATAAGATAAAGGCCTCATATGGCCGAATTGAACTATGCAAGTCCAATTAAGCATCAACAACAAGTAAAGTGATGAACTTGGAATCGATGGGTGCCTTCTTGCTCAAGCCATCTCCAAATGTCTTCAATTGAACTTCAAAGGACTTCATATCTTCAAGATAGGTTTGAACAAAGCCCATGAGTGTATCCTTTAATTTTTTTGGCTCTTGATCTTGTCATAGGACCATCAGGCAAGCTCATAGGATCAAATGGCATCTTCTTAGGCCTTGAAACAAGCTCATCGATATCTCCATTGTTTCCTTGCATCTTCATGCCTCCATGCAACTCATGCACATACTCTCCATGCTCTCCATGATCATGATCAGCCTTGGACGTATCATCCCCTCCCCCTTGAAAAAGATTTGTCCTCAAATCTGCATCATTATCAAAAAGAGACAAGTCAACAACATTAAAGGAAGCACTTACATTACCATACTCACTAGGAAGATCTAGCTTGTAGGCATTGTTGTTAATCCTCTCCAACACTTGGAATGGAACATCTCCATGAGGTAAAAGTTTAGATCTCCTTTTCTTAGGAAATCTCTCATTCCTTAGTGCAACAACACCCAATCTCAGTCTCAAAGATTACTTTCTTGTCATAGGTTGGATAGTTCAATGCAGCCCCATTCAATTTCTCACTAAAGTAAGCTACGGGCTTCCCTCCTTGCATCAAAACAGCTTTAATTCCTACACCAGAAGCATCACATTCAATTTCAAGAGTATTAAAATTAGGCAAAACAAGTAAAGGGGCATTAGTAAGTTTAGTCTTTAATGTCTCAAACGCTCTTTTTGTTTAGGACCCCATTTGAATGGTGCATTCTTCTTCATCACACTTGTTATAGGTGTTGCCAAGGTGCTAAAGTCCTTAACAAACCTCCTATAAAATCCAGCCAAGCCATGGAATGATCGAACTTGACCAACATTGGAGGGTATTGGCAAAAGGTGAATACAACTTCTCAACCCTCAGTACATCTAACACACAATGCAACTGCTCAACATGATCCTCTAAAGTGCGGCTATAAACAAGCATATCATCAAAGTAGACAACTACAAACTTGCCAATAAAAGCTCTTAAAACATGGTTCATTAACCTCATAAAAGTACTAGGTGCATTAGTCCATCCAAAAGGCATAACTAACCATTCATACAATCCAAGTTTAGTTTTAAAGGTAGTCTTCCATTCATCACCCTCTTTCATGCGAATTTGATGGTACCCACTCTTAAGATCAATCTTAGAAAATACACAAGCACCATGCAATTCATCTAACATATCATCAAGTCTAGGTATAGGATGACGATACTTAACTGTTATGTTGTTGATAGCTCGACAATCAACACACATTCTCCAAGTTTCATCCTTCTTTGGAACAAGTAGCACATGAACAGCACATGGAGAAAGGCTTTCACGCGCATAACCTTTTTCAAGCAACTCTCAAACTTGTTTCTCCAACTCCTTAGTCTCATCAAGATTTGTTCTATATGCTTGCCTATTGGGAATTTGTGATCCAGAGATGAAATTAATTTGATGTTCAATCCCTCTAATGGGTGGTAATTCACTATGGATTTCATCAAGAAACACATCTGCATAATCACTCAAAAGAGACACAATATTTCTTGGAATATCTCCAGCCAAGTTGTTAGTACTCATAAGTGTATTTCGAAACAAAAGTAAGATCATACAAGAATTTTCCTGCAAAGCTCTCTTAATCTCACTCTTAGTAGCTAACATACACTATTTAACAACTTTCCTAGAGTTCTCTTTCTTTTCACCCAAAACAGCCCTAGTTTCAATGCTACAATTAGGTTCGGATTTGATCTTTTCCTTATCCCTAGATTCAGCATCCAATTTAGCAAAATCCTCTCTCAATTTTAATTGATCTTTTAAAACTTCTTGAGGTGATAAAGGAATTAAAGTAATAGGAACCTTACCACAAACAAAAGAGTACCTATTTGTCTCCCCATCATGATGCACTATTGATCGGTCGTCAGCAATCATAAAAATAATTCCCCACAAAATCCTAACTATAGTAGATAGGGCAAGTAGGGGTCGATCCCACAGAGAAGGGTGTAGATTTTATCCTAAGATATAATCCTTAAAATATCTCAAAACAAAACACAGAAAACAGAGGTTGAAAGAAAAACAATTAAACAGAAAACAATTATACTAGAAAACAAAGCAGAGTAAATTAAATCTAAGACTATAGCAGATAAGAAAGAAAACAATAATTAAAGCATACTTCTTCTCCAATGGTAGAAAACAATCAAATTGAATATGGGTCCTTGATTTAAAAGATGAATTCAATATTAAATCCTTGATGATAACTGGTCTAGGAAAACCTAACATGCTATTTAGATAAGATTACCGGTTAAGGCTTAAATTACCCCTATTGTTAACTTAACAAATCAATTATTGGATAAGGCTTAAAGATTCACCAAGCAACAACGCATTAAGATCAACTAATTAATTAGTTCTTTCACACATGCTTAACAAGTAAAACCATACAACAATCAGATAAAATCCAATCACTGGCATGCAAACCCAATTGAGCGTCTATTAAACATCATCAACTTGCTACCAAACAATCAGACTCGAGGGTTAACTATTCCGCCTGACTTAGCAATAGATCTCTCAAATTATCAATTTATCGGCCGTATAAACCAATAAAAATCAAGGTCATGGAATAAAACAGAGTTTAACATGCTATCTATCAAAAATAAATACCAAATTATAAGTATAGAAATCTCACCATATCAATCGATTGAATTCACCAAAGGATCAGAAGTATAAGAATTTAGCTACACATGGATTTGGGAAAATCCATGAGCGGCATAAGAGTACTTACAAGACTAGAAGGGGTGAAATCTCCTTGACAAAATACTAGAGTTGCCGCACCTCCCTATGGTTATAGGGGGTGGCGGCACCCTTGCCTAAACTAGAAGAAAAACTAGAAAAATAAATCTAAGAGAATTATGTGAAGGTGTGGTATGTAGGTGTGTGATTTGTGATACAGGAGGTGGCTATTTATAGTGGAACTAACCCTAGGAATTCCAATCCTAACTTGGGAAGGAGTCTAGGACGGTTTAGGGTCTAACTTGGACTCCAACTTGGATTAAAAGTCTTCCTAGAGTAGAATCCAAGTCAAAATAGGATCCTGAATTTTTGCTGAATTCGTGCAGAAACGTCAACGGCATTTTCAGGCTTGAAAACGGTAGAACTGGGTCTTGGACTTCAAAGGAAAGTTGTAGATCTCGGAGTTAGCTTTCCAACGAGTACTCATGGGCTTCAATCGGAGGTCTGAGCAGAAAGTTATGAATTTTTCTACCAAAACTGCTCCTGAATCCTAATCCTGTTAGGACTAGAATCGGGAATCTACGAGATTTTGATATTTCCTTGGATTTAGGAGTCATTAATTGGGATTTTAATTTCAATTAATATCTTATATGGGCTGAGTATTTTCCCATATAAATTCTCCATAAATACCAAAGCTTGAAGGCTTATCCATGGCTTGTCTTCAATTAAAGCTCCAATTCTTCAATTCTTCCTCTTGAAATAAATCTTCAATAGTCTTCAAATCTCCAAATAAGTCTTCAATGAGTCTTCAAACACGAACTTCGAATCTCCAAATCTATGCTCAAAATTGCTTTGCTCAAATCTCTGTAAAAAGTCATCAAAATAGCTCCAAAAGTAGTGAAAAATGACAATTTATCAATTTCACTTCACTTAAAGACTAAAAACACAAATATTAATAAAATAGCATATAATTAAGCATTAATGGGTCTAAAAACATAGTAAAATAGGCATAAAAATAGGGTTTTATTTAGCTCGATCATAATTTCCCCCACACTAAATCTTTGCTAGTCCCTAGCAAACTAGTGTAGAAAACTATGAACTTCGCTAAATTCGAACCAAAAACAACCCTATAATCCTAACTAATGCAAATCAAAATTCTATTTTAATTAAAACTTTTCAAAAACTTTGAATGCATACACATATTAAGGATCAACATAATTATGAAATCAAAATAACAAAGAATCATAAGAGCACTCAATTCAAGAGATCAATAAATAACAAGCATCTTTATTCTTAAGTAACCATAATTAAAGTAGTTCTAATCACTTACCATTCATCGCATCCTATAACTACTTCTTTCCATAAGCTTATGTCTTCATCTTTATCTCCATTACTCAAATGAATGCATATCACAGATACAAATCAAGGGTTTACGTGTGGGTTATAATAGATTTTTAAAAAGTAATTATTATTATTATTTTTAGAAAATTGAGGTTACTAACCTCGAAGTGTTCATGTTTTGGGGTTACTAACTCTCATTTTTGAGGCTACTAGCACTCTAGAAGGACTCCTTCTCTTTTTTTCTTTTTTTTTTCAGAGGGACAATATTTCTGCAATTCCATGCCTCTTATCCTCTTTCCAAGGGTTACTAACTCCTTTTGTTAAAGAAAAGAGTGACAACAATGGATTAAAAAATTTTATAAAGTATGCAGAAATACCTCTTCTCCTCTTGCATGAAAGCACTTCTTTTTGAAAAAGATTTTTTTTAACTACCCTTTTATATAAGTAGTCCCCCACACTTATTCTTGACATATCCATAACATACTATCATAATTGTAATTTCAATCAAGATTAAACACAAGTTCTAGAAATAGGCAATCATAGAAAATAATGAACAATATGCTTTAATCACAAACTCTAATTATACCTAATCTAAGAAATCAGATATCATGCTATAAATCAATCAATCAAATAAAATTTTCTTAAAAATTCTAAATATTCTTCAATCGTCATTAAATCAATTCACTCAATACATGCAAAATTTTCGAACTTAATTAATTTTTTAAATTATCATGGCAATAATTAAGATTATGATGCATGCAGACTCTCTATTAAACTAGACTCTCTCCCCCACACTGAAAAGACACATTGTCCTCAATGTGGAAACATATAAGAAATTGACACAAACAATTAATATTATGCATGGTCATGTAATTTATTTAAATGCATGAAATAAAAAAAAACTAACACTAACAATTAATTCACATCAAAGAACAGGCAAGCAATCAAAGCAATCAATCAAGACAAAATAATGCAAGGAAAATTAAAAAGATAGAGTTAAAGAAAGCTTCTCTATTTGCAGGCATAAGCTCCATCATTGCTTCTAAAACTGGACTCCTTTTGAATTCATCTTGCAATCGTCCAAATTAAACTCCATTTGCTCTCCTTTGGTTCTTCATATAAAACCATTGGGTTGCCTCCCAATAAGCGCCTTTCTTTAAGAGTCTTTGGCTAGACTGCCTTAAAGAAATTATTCTTCAAGGGTGAAGGAATTATGGGTATATTCCTTCAACAGATGCATAATGATTTTGAGAGTATCATTGATGGCTTTGAGAACTTCAAGTTGAATTTTATCAAGACTTGAAATCATCACAGGGTATGTGGCGGCTTGGAATGGTGATGGCATAGGCATAACCGGTGGTGGCACAGTGAATGGCCGGTTGTGGCTTGGTAGTGGCGTGACTTTGGGCGGATATGGCCTGGTAGAAACATAAGGTGGCGCGGCAATGGCCGGTCCTAACCAGGTGGGGCGCGCAGAGGATAATGCGGAAGGCTGGGCAAGGCGCACGGAGGATGTAGGGCTGGCCGGGCACTTGAATCGGTTGTGGCCAGTCCTAGCCGGGCATGAGGCGCGGTTGAGGCTTGTGGTGCCGGGCATGAGGCTCGGATGGCGCGGAGGCAAGCAGGCTCGACCGGGCAGGCGGCGCGGTTGAGGCCTGGCATGACCGGGTAGATGGCTCGGGTGGCCGGGCCATGGCTGGGCATGTGGCTCGGGGCGGCTTGGGTATGGCCGGTCCCGTCCGGACCATGTGCGAGGATGGCCGGGCCATAGCCGGGTATTGGCCGGCTGGGTTGGCTCTATCATGGCCTTGAGCATCTTCCTTTGGTTCCTTGGCTTCCATCTTCTTCTTCTCTCCGTGTGGCTGAACTCCTTACTTGTTGGCTTTTTGTTTCTTCTTTGAGGTTGAAAACGCCGTCCTTCTGGATAGTTCTTCAAACGCATAATATGCATTCTCCGGGGTTCTCTTCAAAATTGGAGTGCGACTAAAGGAATTAACAAGAACTCGATCTTCAAGTCCTAATCTTCCATAGAAGATTTGGATTAGAATTCTTTTATTAAATCCATGTTGAGGGCAATCGATACACAACTTCTTAAATCTCCCCCAAAATTGGTGGAAATTCTCGTTGTAGCATTGTCGAATGTCTTTTATCCTTTGTCTTCCTTTGGAAATTTGAGCAGATGTCATCGATGAGGATTCTTCTCGGGCTCCTTTCCTAGCAATTTTAACACTCACAACACAAAAAAAACTTGTTAGAGTTGAATGGCGATTGAGATGAAATTCTAGGGTGAATCACATCACCGTCGAATTCCATGGTCAATGAACCATCGAATACATCAATCTTGGTATGGGAAGTTCTTAAGAAAGGTCTTCCTAATAAAAGAGAACAATGATCCTTCGAATGTTCCATCTCCATAACGAAGATGTCAATAGGAAAAATCAAGTGTTCAACTTGAATTACGACATTCTCTAGAACACCTTTGGGATAAACCAAAGATCCATCAACTAACTACAGAATCACATCAGTATTTTTCAAAAGACCAAGATTTAAAGATTGATAAAAAGAATAAGGCATAACGCTTAAAGATGCACCTAGATCTAGCATAGTGATCGAGCCAAAAACAACCCTATTTTTATGGCTATTTTATTATGTTTTTGGATCTATTTATGCTTAATTATATGCTATTTTGATGATAATTGTGTTTTAAGTTCTTAAGTGATGTGAAATTGAGAAATTGTTATTTTTCACCTCTTTTGGAGCTATTTTTATGACTTTTTACACAGATTTTAGCAAAGCAATTTTGAGCATAGATTTGGAGATTCGAAGTTCGTGTTTGAAGTACTTATTGAAGACGAATTGGAGATTTGAAGACTTTGAATG
>AWUE01021631.1:0-21248 GCA_001974825.2 Corchorus olitorius
ATATACTCTTAGTTGTTGATTATGTTTCTAAATGGGTTGAAGCCATAGCTACCGAGAAGAATGATGCGAAGACAGTAGTCAAGTTTATGAAAAATAATATTCTTCATAGATTTGGCATTCCAAGAGCCCTCATCAGTGATCGCGGTACTCACTTCTGCAACAAGATTGTCCAAGCACTAGTTGAAAAATATGGAGTTCGACATCGAGTATCCACTTCATACCACCCTCAAACCAGTGGCCAAGCCGAAGTATCAAATCGCCAAGTGAAGCTAATTTTGGAGAAGACAGTTAATGTTCAAAGAAAAGATTGGAGCATGAGACTAGGAGATGCTTTATGGGCCTATCGTACAGCTTATAAGACACCTCTTGGTATGTCCCCATACCGAATTGTGTTTGGTAAGCCATGCCATCTACCTGTGGAATTAGAGCATAAAGCATGGTGGGCAATAAAGCAATGCAATCTCAACTTCGACAAAGCTGGAATTCGAAGGATGCTGCAATTACAAGAGCTTGAAGAAATACGGAATGAAGCATACGAGAATTCAAGGATCTACAAGGAGAAGACCAAAGCCATCCATGACAAAGGAATTTTGCGAAGATCGTTTCATGAAGGATAGAAGGTTTTAGTTCTTAATAATCGATTGAAGGAAAATCCTGGGAAGCTCCGATCGAGATGGTATGGACCATTTGAAATAATTCAAGTATATCCTAATGGATCAGTGATCATCAAAAATCCAAGTAACCAGAAGCAGTACAAGGTCAACGGACAAAGACTCAAACCGTAATTTGAAGCATTGCCAACAATGATGATTAAAGAATTAAATTGGAAGACCCCATCTATCTTCCAATTTGAGCTACAAAGAATAAGAAAAGGAGTCGAGCTAATGACTTTAAACAAGCGCTTGTTGGGAGGCAACCCAATTTTAATTTCTAACTTAATTTTAATTTGCAGTTAAAGAATTTGCCATTTAATTGGAAGAAAAAAAAATAGGAGCGAAGCATCAAGCTCGGACCATGCATGACCACGCATGGCCGCCTCTAGCTCGATGGCACCCGGACATGACCAGGCCACAACCCGGTCATGACTTGGCCATGCCCTGCGAGGACCAGCCAGCAAGCAGCCCAAGGCTCGGACCACACCGAGCCATGCGGAGACCCAGCACCGGACAGCACCAGGCCATCCGCGCAGCCCATGCGCCAGCTAGGAGTCATCATCCGAGCCTCGACCAGCCATGCCGAGGCCATGGCCCGGGCAAGCATCGGCATCAGCAGTCTAGCCCGCGCGCCAGTATGCGGCATCACCAGGCCAGCCCGCGCGCCAGGCAGCAGGCCACTGCCCTGTCTAGCCCGCGCACAAGGCAATTGCCTTGGTGCCGCGGCACCTTCCTCCTCTCGTGCGCACTCCTCTTCCAGTTAGGATTTTGACTCCTAATTGATTTGGATGATGACAGCCTTTTCTAATTAGGTAATGGACTCCTAATCCAGGTATGATTCTTACTTTTTACTTTAAAATCTTTTAGGAATAGGATTTGATCACTATATAAACACCTCTACCCCTACTATATTCATCACAATTAAGAAGCAAAAATTATAAGCAAAGTTCGGTTGAAAGCAATATTTGAAGCAAGCCAAGTCGACACAAGGAGTCGACTTTACTTCTAGTGATCAGAATAAGAAAGAGGAAGAGGAGGTTAATCAAGAAAAGGAAGAGCTTCACCCTTTCCTTGTTCGGTGCAACCAAATTAGTGATCAAATTACTAGCTTAAGAGATGATTTTAATAACATAATTGGAAATTTGGATGACCTCTTCAATTTATTGGAGAAGGCTATTCATAAACCAATTTAAGTTTAGATTTAAATTTCTTGTTTTTAGATTTATTTTTATGCATCTTAGGATTAGTTATCTAGTTTATGCTTTAAAATTGACGCTAAAATTTTGATTTTCTCAAACCTTTTGAATTTTTCATGCATAAATTGATTAATTGATTTGATTATGATTGATGAATGCTTAGAATCTTAATAATGTTTGATTTATTGATTAAGTTATAGCATGTTGTTTCATTTCTTAGAATTAGGTATAATTGAAGTTTGTGATATGACCTTATTTATTGATTGCTTCTATGATTATCTATTTCTAGAACTTGTGTTCAATCTTGATTGAAGTTATGATTGAGAAAGTATGTTATTGGTATATGTCGAGAATAAGTGTGGGGTACTACTTATAAAAAGGGTAATTAAAATTTTGTTTTCATAAAAAGAAGTGCTCTCATGACAAGAGGAGAAGAGGTATTTCTGTATACTGAAAAAAAAAATCCATTGTTGTCACTCTTTTCTTAAACAAAAGGAGTTAGTAACCCTTGGAAAGAGGATAAGAGGCATGGAATTGCAGAAATATTGTCCCTCTGAAAAAAAATAAAAGAAGGAGTCCTTCTAGAGTGCTAGTAGCCTCAAAAGGGAGTTAGTAACCCCTAAATCATGAACACTTCGAGGTTAGTAACCTCAATTTTCTAAAAGTAATTACCCTTGAAAATCCATTATAACCCACAATGACCCTTGATGTATATCTATGGCACTACAATCTTTTGAGTAATGGAGAAAGAGAGGAAAACATAAGCCTATAGAAAGAAGTAGTTATAGAAAGTGAAAAATAGTAAGTGATTAGAACTACTTTGATTATGGCTACTTAAGAATGATGATACTTGTTATGTCTTGATTTTTTGAATTTAGTATTATTATTATTCTTTGTCATTTTGATTTAATGATTGAATTGATTCTTTGATGAGTGTGTGAGTTCAAATTGATCTTTAGAAAAATTGATTTTTGTTTAACTAACACATTGATTTGCTAAGGGACTAGCAAAGTTCAAGTGTGGGGGAAAATATGATCGAGCCAAAAACAACCCTATTTTTATGGCTATTTTATTATGTTTTTGGATCTATTTATGCTTAATTATATGCTATTTTGATGATAATTGTGTTTTAAGTTCTTAAGTGATGTGAAATTGAGAAATTGTTATTTTTCACCTCTTTTGGAGCTATTTTTATGACTTTTTACACAGATTTTAGCAAAGCAATTTTGAGCATAGATTTGGAGATTCGAAGTTTCGTGTTTGAAGACTTATTGAAGACGAATTGGAGATTTGAAGACTTTGAAGAATTATTTCAAGGAGCAAGGATTGAAGATTGGAGCTTTAATTGAAGACAAGTCATGGATAAATTCTCAAGCTTTGGTATTTATGGATAATTTATGTGGGAAAATACTCAGCCCATATAAAATATTAATTGGAATTAAAATCCCAATTAATGACTCCTAAATCCAAGGAAATACCAAAATCTCGTAGATTCCCGATTCTAATCCTAACAGGATTAGGATTCAGGAGCCATTTTGGTAGAAATTTCATAACTTTCTGCTCAGACCTCCGTTTGAAGCGCATGAGTACTCGTTGGAAAGCTGACTCCGAGATCTACAACTTTCCTTTGAAGTCCAAGACCCAGTTCTGCCGTTTTCAAGTCCAAAAATGCCGTCAAAGTCACTGCACGAATTCAGCAAAATTTCAGGATCCTATTTTAACTTGGATTCTACTCTAGAATGACTTTTAATCCAACTTGGAGTCCAAGTTAGACCCTTAAACCGTCCTAGACTCCTTTCCAAGTTAGGATTGGAATTCCTAGGGTTATTTCCACTATAAATAGCCACCTTAGGTCTAGGTTTTTAGTACATGTAGATCTAGAGATTTTATTTTGAAGAATTGTTGAAGATTTGGAGGAGCTTTGCCCTAGGAGCCGTCGGCCTCTCTTCTTCCTATCCTTAGATAAGTTTTTCTTCTTTTCTTTGGATGCTCACTCAATTCATGAGTGAGTAATCCTTTTCTTTTCTCCAATGTAGAATTTAATTGATCTCTTGACTTATATTATGGTGAGATTTTGTGCTTTTATATGAAAATTAATTGGGTATTTCTTAATATCTCTGTATGAATTCTATGTTGCTTGTTTTGATAGATTGAAGCTAGCACTTTCTTGATAAATTAAGTAGCATTAGCTAAATTAAATCTTGAAGGATCTTCGGATTTAGTTGTTTGGTAGCAATTGGAAGCGAAGGATCTTCCTTCCAAGGGATTTAAGAATCTTTGACCAATTTTTAATTGCCCATTGTGCTTGTAAATTACTAGATCTTAATGCTTTAATCTTGAGTAATTATCACACTGGATCAAGAGGTAGTTATTTAAAGAGTAAAAGGGATAATTCACACTGGATCAAGAGTTTTATCTAATTAAGGTAATTTAGGATTAAATTCCAAGCAAGCTATCCATTGTTTTCATAATTTTTAGATATCTATGATCCATGATATTGTTGTCAAGCGGGATATTAATTCTATGTTGGAGGTTTCTTAATTATTTTCTCAAATTATTCTCTGCTTTTTGATTAATTGTTTTCTTTAATTTTCTTGATTGCGTTTTTAGATAATTTTAATCGCTAGATTGGTTTAACCTAATTTTACTCTCAAAATCTTCTTTATTTTATTTGTCTTGTTTTAAGAAAAAGAATAATAACCTTTCTCTCTGTGGGATCGACCTCTACTTGCCCTAACTATCTTTAGTTAGTAATTGTTAGGATTTTTATTTTTATGATTTGCTGACGACTGATCACATAGCATTCTCTATGACACTTTTTCCAATAGAACAAGTAATAGAAAACGTACATGGATCCTTGCACTTAGGAGGTAAACTCTTTTGAAGCACAGCAGAGATATTAGCTCCAGCACTTACCTTACCTTTTAACCTTTTCTTGTTGGTACAAAGTTGCTTAAGTAACTTTGCATAATTTGGAATTTGTTGAATGGCATCAAGAAGTGGAATGTTGACCTCAACTTTTCGAAGTATCTCCAAAATATCTGGATCATCATCTTCTTTCTTTGACTTCTTCAATCTTGATGGAAAAGGTGGCACAACATCAGTCTTTGAATCCTTCTTGTCAGCGGCGGTTTCCTTGGCTTTTTCCATGGTGGTTGCGCCATCTTTTCTAGGTTCAGCTTCAGTCTTGATTTCTTTGTCAGGCACTTGCAATTCTTCTTTGATGTAGCTCGGCTCTCCTTCATCTTGTGCGGCATGGGTATGAAAAGGATTTTCCAACTGCTTTCCACTCCTTAAGGTGATTGCACTTACATTCTCCTTAGGAGGTACCTTGGGTTGCGATGGGATCCTTTGTTGACCTTGTGTCTTGAGTTCACTCATGTCACTAGCCAATTGACTAATTTGTTTCCTCATCATCTCCATAGCTTCTCTCAATTGTTGCATCTCGATAGCTCGTGAAGATTGTTGGAAATTAGGCCTTTGATAATTCATTGGCCTTCCTTGATAGTTACTTTGGTTCCCATATTGTAGACTTGGTTGCTCGGCTCTCCAATAAGGTTCAGGCTTCCTTTGATATGCTCCTTGCATTCCAACAGCATTGACTTCTTGCACGGTGTGTTCCAAAGAAGGGCACTTATCAGTGTAGTGTCCTTGCTTACAAATTCCACAAATCTTAGGCACACTTGAAAAATTCGCATTGAATAAATCAGTGAGCCCAGCGACTTGCTGATTTGTTTCTTGAAGTTGTTGCTCCAGTGAGGTGGAATGGGTAGAGACTTCATTGATTCTTCTTGTGTTGCCTTCTCTTGAATAGTCTTCTTGAGATCCGAATTGTTGAGTGTTGGCAGCCATGTTCTCCACTAAAGTCCAAGCATCGGTAGGAGTTTTGTCTATGAAAGCACCTCCACTTGCAGAATCTATGGAAGATCTGTCAAACGGTAGTAATCCTTCGTAGAAGTATTGGATCAGCAACTGTTCAATGATTTGATGATTGGGGCAGCTCGCACATAGTGTCTTGAAACGTTCCCAATATTCGTGCATTGTTTCTCCATGGCGTTGCTTAATTCCGCAAATTTCCTTTCTTATACTTGATACCTTGTGAGCAGGAAAGTACTTTTCCAAGAACAACTTCTTAAGGCTCGTCCAAGATGTGATTGAACCGGTTGGTAAGAGGTACAACCAATATTTCGCACGATCCACAAGAGTGAATGGAAAAGTTCTTAACTTGAATTAGTCTTCAGTAATACCTTGAATATTTGTTGATGTGCAGGCAATCTGGAAATCGGTTAGATGTCGGTGAGGATCTTCTCCAGACAGACCGTGAAATTTGGGTAAAATCTGAATGAATCCAGATTTAATCTCAAAGTTGGCAGTCGTATCTGGGTATCGAATTGCTAAGCGTTGTGCATTGACGTTTGGTGCAGAAAGCTCTCTCAAAGATTTAAGGACCTTTGTTTGCCATGTCTTCTGACGATTTGAAGCAGCAGATCTAGGAGAACTTGATTGAGAACTTGAATTGGATGGCTCCTCTTCTTGTTGTCGATTTGATTTCTCCTTCCTTAGCGAAAATAGTGTTCTTTCTGCCTCTGGATCAAATTCAAACTCTTCTATACCACTACTTCTTGTCTTTGGCATGCAGCTTCCTAGAAAAACTCAAAAAACTCAAAAGAAAATTGTTAGTAGTAAAAGTTCTTAAACAAAATTAAAATTAAAGACAGAAAATAACATAAAATATTTTTTTATGACGCAGAAACAAAAAAAATTTTTTTTTCTTGACGCAAAACTCAACTTTTTTTTTTTCAAAAACGCAACACAAAAAATTTAAAAACGCAAAAATCAAAAAAAATTTTTTATGACGCAAACACAAAATTAAAAACGGACAAAACAAAAAAAAATTTTAGGTTTAAAAACGCATACTCAAAATTAAAAACGGAATTTTTTTTTTTAAGCTCAAAAACGCAGACACTAAGAGAAAATTCCCAGGATTCATCTTCATATGAGTCTATTTTCCTTCCCCTGGCAAAAACCAGAAAAAGTTCCCTTCCCCGGCAAATACCAGAAACAGTTACCCTTCCCCGGCAACGGCGCCAAAATTTATGATCGGTCGTTAGCAATCATAAAAATAATTCCCCACAAAATCCTAACTATAGTAGATAGGGCAAGTAGGGGTCGATCCCACAGAGAAGGGTATAGACTTTATCCTAAGATATAATCCTTAAAATATCTCAAAACAAAACACAGAAAACAGAGGTTGAAAGAAAAACAATTAAACAGAAAACAATTATACTTGAAAACAAAGCAGAGTAAATTAAATCTAAGACTATAGCAGATAAGAAAGAAAACAATAATTAAAGCATACTTCTTCTCCAATGGTAGAAAACAATCAAATTGAATATGGGTCCTTGATTTAAAAGATGAATTCAATATTAAATCCTTGATGATAACTGGTCTAGGAAAACCTAACATGCTATTTAGATAAGATTACCGGTTAAGGCTTAAATTACCCCTATTGTTAACTTAACAAATCACTTACCGGCTAAGGCTTAAAGATTCACCAAGCAACAACGCATTAAGATCAACTAATTAATTAGTTCTTTCACACATGCTTAACAAGTAAAACCATACAACAATCAGATAAAATCCAATCACTGGCATGCAAACCCAATTGAGCGTCTATTAAACGTCATCAACTTGCTACCAAACAATCAGACTCGAGGGTTAACTATTCCGCCTGACTTAGCAATAGATCTCTCAAATTATCAATTTATCGGCCGCATAAACAAATAAAAATCAAGGTCATGGAATAAAACAGAGTTTAACATGCTATCTATCAAAAATAAATACCAAATTATAAGTATAGAAATCTCACCATATCAATCGATTGAATTCACCAAAGGATCAGAAGTATAATAATTTAGCTACTCATGGATTTGGGAAAATCTATGAGCGGCATAAGAGTACTTACAGGACTAGAAGGGGCGAAATCTCCTTGACAAAATACTAGAGTTGCCGCACCTCCCTATGGTTATAGGGGGTGGCGGCACCCTTGCCTAAACTAGAAGAAAAACTAGAAAAATAAATCTAAGAGAATTATGTGAAGGTGTGGTATGTAGGTGTGTGATTTGTGATACAGGAGGTGGCTATTTATAGTGGAACTAACCCTAGGAATTCCAATCCTAACTTGGGAAGGAGTCTAGGACGGTTTAGGGTCTAACTTGGACTCCAAGTTGGATTAAAAGTCTTCCTAGAGTAGAATCCAAGTCAAAATAGGATCCTGAATTTTTGCTGAATTCGTGCAGAAACTTCAACGGCATTTTCGGGCTTGAAAACGGCAGAACTGGGTCTTGGACTTCAAAGGAAAGTTGTAGATCTCAGAGTTAGCTTTCCAACGAGTACTCATGGGCTTCAATCGGAGGTCTGAGCAGAAAGTTATGATTTTTCTACCAAAACTGCTCCTGAATCCTAATCCTGTTAGGACTAGAATCGGGAATCTACGGGATTTTGATATTTCCTTGGATTTAGGAGTCATTAATTGGGATTTTAATTCCAATTAATATCTTATATGGGCTGAGTATTTTCCCATATAAATTCTCCATAAATACCAAAGCTTGAAAGGCTTATCCATGGCTTGTCTTCAATTAAAGCTCCAATTCTTCAATTCTTCCTCTTGAAATAAATCTTCAATGGTCTTCAAATCTCCAAATAAGTCTTCAATGAGTCTTCAAACACGAACTTCGAATCTCCAAATCTATGCTCAAAATTGCTTTGCTCAAATCTGTGTAAAAAGTCATCAAAATAGCTCCAAAAGTAGTGAAAAATGACAATTTATCAATTTCACTTCACTTAAAGACTAAAAACACAAATATTAATAAAATAGCATATAATTAAGCATAAATGGGTCTAAAAACATAGTAAAATAGGCATAAAAATAGGGTCTTATTTAGCTCGATCAACTTTGTTGTCATATTGCTATGGCCTCCCAAGCAAAACATGACAAGCTTGCATAGGTCGCACAAAACATCCTCTTTGTACCTTCCAAAAGAAAGAGTAACTAAAACTTGTTTGTTAACCCTAATTTCTTCTCTATCATTGAACCAACCTAAGCTATAGGGTTTGGGATGTTTTGAAGTAGGTAGTTGTAACTCCTTCACCAAATAAACACTAGCTATATTTGTACAACTCCCTCCATCTATAATCACACTACTTGGTTTTCCATTCACATAACATCTAGTGTGAAATAAATTCTCCCTTTGATTCTTAACATCACCTTTCACATATGCACTCAAAGTTCTCCTAGCTACCAAACTCTTAAATGGAGCTAACTCATCTCCATCATCAATTGCAGCCTCATCATCGTCCCTTTCATCATCTCCATCCCCACTAGAATCTAGGTTAAAATCACCTTCTTCTTCACTTAAAAGCTCACCATGCTCATTAAAGTGCATCACCTTCTTATTAACACAATCCTTACCATAGTGACCAAATCCTTGACACTTAAAGCACTTGATGTTAGATTTGGATGATGAACTTGATCCCTTACTTTCGGTTTTGGGACTTACATACTCCTTTTTCGCACCTTCCTTCTCCTTGAATGGCATCCTTTCATCTTTCTTGTAAGGAGTTTTCCATGAGCTACTTGATGATGAATAACTCTTCTTGGCCGAACTATTCCTCCTAACTTGACCCTCGGCCTTCAATGAATTCTGCAACATTTCCTCTAAATCATAATGTTGTTGCATCTCAACAATGTCATGAATCTCCCTATTCAATCCTGCAAGAAATTTAGCCATAGTAGCTTGTGGAGCTTCTTCAACTTCAGCCCTAGACATCAACAACATCATCTCTGCATATTACTCATCAACACTCTTAGACCCCTGCCTCAAAGCTTGCAATCGTTGGTAAAGAGATTTAATGTAGTAACATGGCAAAAATCTTCTCCTCATAGCACTCTTCAAATCAGCCCATGTATCTATTGGTCTCTCCTTATTTCACCTCCTAGATTGCACCAATTGATTCAACCAATTTAAAGCATTCTCAACAAACTCAAAAATAGCAATTTGTACCTTCTTTGATTGGCATAAGGATGATAATCGAAATACATATCCAACTTTGATTCCCAATCCAAGTAATCTTCAGAAGTGCCCCTTCCATTGAACTTAGGAATCGTGTACTTGATGTTGTCTTTAGGCTCCTCTCTCTCAACAACCCTCCTAAGCCGCAAGTTTTCCAAGTAAGCATCTCCACCAGCTTCTTGCTCTCTCAATCGATCTAGTGGACCTCCCCTAGCAGCCATCCTAGGAACTCTAGGCTCCCCCAAAGCTTCATCACCTAATTCAATACCTAATTGCCTCCTTGGTGGTGGTAGTTAAGCATTGTTGGCCCTATGTTGATTTTGAGCCTCTCTTACTTGATGAACCTCATGTGCCAAGGTATCCATCCTTTGATCAATTCGTGTAGACATATTATCCATTCGTTGCACTAGGTTTTGCAACAAGGTAGCCAAGTCGGCTTGATTTTCTCCATCTTTCTATCCCCATTGTACCTGCAATAAAAGGTTAGTAAAAATAAAGAAAAATCCTCACACTCACACACACGTGTTTACTACAATTTTCACTCGTGTATGCACTCAACTATCGGTCGGTCTCAACCCTCTAATCACTCTTAATAGTCTCACACACTCTTGCCTTTTACCACTCTTTAGCTTCAATAGGTCTAATAAGAACAACTTTTTTGGATTAAATCGCTCTTCTCGTGACCTACATGAGGAATAAACAATTAGTAGCAAAAACTTAAGTGAAACTTAAAGTAGTGATCTTGAAACCAAACCAAACTTGAAGAACCTTAATTTGAACTTCCTTGAATCATAAAAGTACTTTCGAATTGCTTAATTGAGAACAAAAATTTTCTGTTTCAACCTTCAGAAGGTCGAACTCAACCTGAACAGGGTCGAACCAGCCTATACGAATCTGAAAAATTTCATGTTTCAACCTTCCGCGGGTCGAACTCAACCTGAAAAGGATCGAACCAGCTTGTTTGGAAGCTTCAAATCTGAACTTTCTTCAATTCAACTCTCCAAAGAACACATCAATAGTTGAATTCACTTTTTAATTGCAATAGTAGCTCTACAAATCTTCAAACAAATCTTTCAATTGCTCTCAATTTCTCCAATTAGGGCTAATTGCAATTCACAAACCCTAATCCCCAAAAAAACCCCTCAAAACGCAAACTTTTTTTTTTTGAATTTTCACTATTTTTCTATAGAAGATAATAGTGTAAGAACCCTAAATCTAAAATTTCAAGTAAATCGCACCACTAATGAATGCAAAACAAAAATCTTTAATCCTCCCTGTGATTTTTTTTTTTTGAATTTTCACTATTTTTCAATAAAACCTAGTAGTATAAGAACCCTAAATCTAAAATTTCAAGTCAATCGAACCAATAATGAATGTAGAACAAAAATCACAAAATTCATAATTCTTCCGTAAGCTTTTGCGATGTGGAGGAAAAACTTGATGAACGATAGATAGATGGATAGATTTAAACGATTGAAGATGAAAAACCTTAGCTCTGATTACCAATTGATAACAATCTAGTTGTTATATGATCAAATCTGCCATCAAACTTGTTAATGATCAACTTGAATCACCAATCTTCTAGTTCTTGTTAATTCTTGATAATCTTCAACAATGAATTTCAATCTTCTTTCGTCGGCCTTAGATGATCAATTAGACCTACAATTGACAACCCAAGATCACAAGAATCACAACCAAGCAATCACTGCCTAATTGTTTGTTAGAACTCTACAAGATTGAAGAAATCCTAAGTATGTTCAAACTAGAACAATGAAGCTAAATTCACAATAGAGAATAAAACTCAATTTGATTGATGAACTTAACTTCAGGTTTTACAAGAGGGATCGAAACCGTTATATAGTACTAGGGTTGACCCAAAGAAAATAAAAGCTCTATGGGGCATCTTGGGCTTAAATAAAGACAAGGAAAACAAGTCCAAGCCCAACTAGGAAAATAAATAATAAAAATAGACTCAAACAAGGATTGGACTTTAATTAAAAAAGGCCCAACCCATATATTATTCAAACTAAATAATAAGCTAAACTAAGATAAAATAAAGGCCTCATATGGCGGAATTGAACTATGCAAGTCCAATTAAGCATCAATAGCAAGCAAACTGATGAACTTGGAATCAATGGGTGCCTTCTTGCTCAAGTCATCTCCAAATGTCTTCAATTGAACTTCAAAGGACTTCAAATCTTCAAGATGAGTTCGAACAAAGCCCATGATTGTATCCTTGAACTTCTTGGTTCTTGATCTTGTCATAGGAACATCAGGCAAGCTCAAAGGTTCAAATGGCATCTTCTTAGGCCTTGAAACAAGCTCATCGATATCTCCGTTGTTTCCTTGCATCTTCATGCCTCCATGCAGCCCATTCACATTCTCTCCATGCTCTTCATGATCATGATCAGCCTTGGGCGCCTCAGGTGATTGAGATGGACTTGTCTTTTCTCAATTCGGGGGCAACTTTTTTGGACATTGATCAGACCAAATTTATGCTTATTTTTATGGTCATTTTCCTATTCTTTTTTGTATGTTTATGTGTGATTATGCTCTTTTGTGCAAGTATTTGTGATTGTAGGTTTTGAAGAGAAGAAAAGTTGAAACTTGTTGTTTTTCACTATTTTTGGAGCTATTTTGATGACTTTTTACACAAATATGGATCTAGCATTTTTGAGTGAAGATTTGGAGATTCAAAGTTCGTGATTGAAGACGTATTGGAGTCAATTTTAAGCCATGAAGATCATTGAAGAAAGATTCCAAGGTGAAAGAACTAAGAACGAGCTTAATTGTGAAGGAAAGAAGATGTCGCGAAGGAAGCCTATCGACATGGGTCTATGACCAATCTACATGGGTGGAAAAAGGAATCCAACTATGCCCATAGCAGGAGTCGAAGAGCCTATCCAAGCGTGCCCTGATGCCATGTGACACCCATCTGCCGCAACCCTTTCCTAGTTGGAGTAGGATTTCTGCGCAGTTTTTGTAAATCGATCATAACTTTTAGGCTGCGTTTAGTAGAGTGGTGCGGTAGCGGTGCGATTGACACTATATAGCAACTGTACAGATGAGTCTACACTGTACAGATTAGATTAGGTATTGTACATATGAAATTATTAGAGCAGCAATTGAAACGGAGTTTACACTTAAGCTCCGTTTGGGCCCAAAACAGTGGTGAAACGGTCAAACGGTGGTGAAATGGTTACAGATACACGATCTTAATCCAGAGCTCAGATTAAGGTGATTCAAAGTGCGTTGGAAAGAAGACTCAAAGATCTAAAACTTTGCTTTGAAGCTCGAGTTCCAATTTTGCCATCGTCAATGACGAAATTGCCCCTGAATTTGCTGTTCAATATCAGTTTTGGGCCAACTCCGAATTGAACCAAATTTCAGCCCAAGGAAGACTTTTAATCCAACTTGGAGACCAAGTTAGGAGCTTAAACCGACCTATGATTAGTTTAGGTTAATTCCTGTGTGGAGTGCAGTGGTGTTGCCTAAAATTAAATATTTTCTGTGGAGGTTGCTGCATAATATTTTACCATCCAAAAGCCAACTTCAGCAAAGAGGGGTCCCGATAGATAGCAATTGTGATTATGTCTTAATGAGGAATCATCTGTTTTTCATACTTTATTTGAATGTCAATTTAGTCGATCAGTGTGGGAGCTATTGTGTCCATGGCTGTTGGGTTATTTAAATAATTGGTATGGAAGAGGGGATTTTTGGGATTGTTTGTTGGAAAAAGCTAGTCAGCTGGGGTCGGTGGAGATTGTTGTTACAACGCTGTGGAAGATTTGGTTCAACCGTAACAAGGCCCTCCATGAGAAGATTTTCTCTCTCCCTTCCTCGTTGTGTACATCTGTAGCTAGAGTAATGAGCGAGTTTGAGGCATCTCAGAGACGGAGTAGTTTGCCCAGACAGTTTGATGTGGCTCCAAGGTGGTCTCCTCCTCGTGTGGGTTGTTTCAAGTTAAATACAGACACGGCCTTTTACTCCTATAGTCAAAATGCTGGACCAGGAGCAGTCATTAGGGACACAACATGAGATGTTATTTTTAGTCCTACTGCTAAGATAGATAGAGTGCCTAATGCTCTATTTGCGGAACTGTATGCTGTGCGTTTTGGACTACTTTTAGCACACTCACATGGCTTAACTTCTATTGAGGTGGAGTGTGACTCTCTGCAGGCGATCATGATGTTTAATAGGGTAGACCCTTCTTCTTGGAAAGGAGGTGTTTTGATACATCAAATTAGGAATATAGCTTCTCTTTTTCATATATGCGCTTTTAGGCTTCGTTTAGTAGAGCGGTGCGGTAGCGGTTCGATTGACACTGTTTGGCAACTGTACAGATGAGATTACATTGTACAGATTAGATTATGTACTGTACAGATAAGATTATTAGAGCAGCGATTGAAACGGAGTTTAGGTCCCAAAACGGTGGTAAAAAGGTCAAACGGTGGTGAAACGGTTACAGATAAGGAGCCTTAGTTATGTAAGTAGGTTAGGAAAAGTGTTTGCTCATAATTTGGCACATTTGGATTGTATTGTTAATACTAATTTTGTCTGGTGTGGATTTCCTCTGCACGTGTGTAATCCCGATATTTAGTTGAATGAAATTATGGTTCCGTTTCTAAAACAATTTTGGTTTTATTTTGTAATGAGGTGGTATTTTTTGGTTGCTTGATAGTATAGGAAAGATATACCCCATCGGCGAATCAAATATAAACCAAAATTAAATTAAATTAAGTTGAAAACAAAGAGAAATCTAAATGCACCTAACTAAACCTTGGTTTAATTAGAGAAATTGCTGCAGGTGATGGTTGAACTTGGTGGGTGCCGGGTGGGTAAACCAATTAATGGAGTTTTCTTTTTTTGGTAATTAGTAATAGTATATCATTCAAAGAGTCATTATCAGGTTCACCGTTAGTAGACTTTATCACTGTATGTGCAGGATTTAAAGGTTGACATGTGTTCTTTAGGGAATAGATTAATATTAAATATTTAATTAATTATAAAATGAGAATACGTATCAATATTTTAACTCGCTTATGAAGTCTAAAAACTCCACTGACCATATACCAAATAATAACTTATCATTCAAAAACAAGTACCTCTCTTTCCTTTTCAAAGATTAGCAGTAATAAACAATGACAACCCTCTCTCTTTTAATGGCGGAGGCATTAGGCAATTGGTCAAACATTAATATTTTCTCTTAATAGTAATAATCCCTTAGCAATGCTACTTGACCCCTGCGATTTTACCGTCTAATATCTCGTTTAATGTATATTAAAAAAACTTACTAGAATTTTTAAAACTTTATTTAACAATATGCTAAAATCAAATATTTAACATGTGAACTCTCGTTATTGTAACTAGGAGTTAAACCTGAAATTAAATTTTATTTTAATTATTAGGCGGGATTACAGGCGGGACAAAAAGTATTTTCCTAATCGGGAATTGATGTAGAAGGTTTGAAATTGTGCTTCTTAAGCCAAACTTCAATTGTTAAAATGACATGATAGAGGTTTTTTATTCTTCAACAAAGTACTAGACACAAACAAATTACTACCATTTGTTCAAATTCAAAGTATGTGCAATTTAGGTTTTATCTCCTCTCCCCCCTCTCCAAATGAGCATTTGGATTAACTTTCAACTTAGTAGAGAAATGGCCCTTGAATTATCGTCAAAATGACAAAATAGTCCCTAAATTTCAATTGTGTACATTTTGATTCTCAATTTTGGAACAATTTAACTCCTTGTTGGACGGATGTTAGTCATGCGAAATAAAAGTAACCGACTCCAAATTGATGGACAAAATAACTCTTGAAGTTTGACAAAACATACAAAATTGCCCCTGAAGGAGCTATGTTGTCCAATTTGGGAGTCAGAGAACTTAATCATCCCAATAAAAAGTTTATAACCCATTTTGTCTCTTTGGTGATAATTCGATGGTCATTTTGTCCATGAAGCCATTATTATTGTGTAATAATACTTCGAACTTGGAGTCATCATTATACTGAAGATTGCCAAACTTTGTTTACTAAGTACTAACTTTAAAAAAGAAATTAACGAATAGAGAAATTTAACTCAATTATAATGGAATGTCGCAAAAAATGGGAAAAATGACTTCAACAAAGTGGTGTTTATAACTTTCTAATTTGTTAAAATTATGAATGGGAATATAAGATGGGATTAGCAACAAGAAGAGCACCACATTTCTATTGATTACCTGGAAAATCTTAAACAAACACTGACTTGTCTCCATGTTTTTTTGTGTTGGACTTTTCCTCCTCTCCAAATGCTTCATGTGGATTCAATCATCCACATGTTTAAGCAATTCATTTGGTTTAAAATATAAGCATTGACCAAACTACTAATTTATTCATTGTATCTTCTCTTTTTCTTGTGCAAAATATATATATATATATAGAAAGGATTCTCTCCACAAATAGACCTGTCCACAGCACCCTACACATATTTTCTCTCTTACTTAATCTACTAAAATTAAGAACCGTTGGATTGAGAGTGGAGAGTGCATCAGACAGAGATGGCAACTGGGCAGAGGATCAAATTCCAATTCATAACTTGGCACTAAACCTTGTATACATTACATACATCGTACACATACATATTGAATGGAGAATTTAATTTCTCAAGTACAAATACGATTTTGGGTAGTTATTGTGGCTGTCATTGCCCCACATCATCTGCCCTTTGGTCATTTTCTGTGGCTTCATTTTCATGTTATTTAACATACTTTTATCATTTGGCCAAAAAAAAAATACTTTTATCATATAAAAAATTCTCACTGCATAGCATAGATTAAGCTTTTATTTGTCCACACTTTCGAAATTAGGCTCTCCGCACAAAATTAGGCTCTCCGCACAGCGAAGCGCGCAAGGGCTGAAACCTAGTATTAATAACATGTACATATTTAAATAACATATACATACATCAGTAACTGCTTACCTAATTTACTTCCACTTGTGAAAAGAAATAATATGTATATAGCTACTCAAGGATGTCAAATATGTAGCTTTCTTTGAGAAACAAAGAAAGTGTTGATTTATGATCTCTTCCCTCAATAGCACATGTACAAAAGTCAAAACTCAAGTATATTTGTTCCCTACTAAAGTAATTGCATTTGCAATTAATCTGCACCTTTTCCAGTGTTCAATCAATATACAGAAAAATGATGCCCCTTCTTAATGATCAGCTTGTAAAAAAGCTAGCATGTGTCTACAAGTTAAAGTACTAGTACAAAGAAGACAAGGAATCCAATATAATTAAACCTGGAACTACCCCTTCGAAGTTTGATAGACATAGGAGATGAAGAGTGTGACGTTGATGTCACAATTTCTTTAGAACATTTGAGGTTACAACGGCTTGGTCTTGTCACTCTGTAAATCCCTTTGCTTGTTAGGATATAAAGATCTTTCCTGTTGTCCTGTGCAAATGAGAACACAAATCCGAGGGAAGGGGAAGAAGAACTTCCTGTCGTAATGTTACATGGGATTGGACTGTCATTGGCACATCTGAAACCAATTCTTGAACTTGTGAAGTTGCCACTGTTTAGAGGATGTTCACTCCCTGCCCACATAGCTTCCCCATATAAATCCATGAATATGTACCTGCATTTTAAATTAGAACTACTATCATTGTTATCTTCTTCTTTTTTTTTTTTTTTTGAGAAAAAGAATTCAATTCATATATATTAAGAATCCGGATCAAAGATCAAAGACACTTTCAATGAATATATTATATTGATAAAGGTGACAAAATGAACTCGAACTCATACGAAAGTGGCGAAACAAGGTTAAACATATCAACTGAATACGAAATTGACCTGCACTTGAAAGATCCCAAAACCAAAATTACCAAGGCCTAAAATGATCTGAATTTGAAATGGCCTAGACCTGAAGCTGTTTGAATTTAAGAAAAAAGAAAAAATCAGAACCTAGTGATCTGATCCAAACCTGTCTAAACTTACCTACTTGCTAAGATACCATATAGTAATCACATTATAAAACGTTAAAAATGAACCAAAGAATGAAAAAAAAGAATTAAGGTCAAGGGGGCAAAGTTCTAACCTCCCATACATGCATGGATCAGCCAAGGACCTATAGAAGTAACCACCTATTATTGAAGCTGATCCAATATTGTTATTTATCTCAGAGTGAGTGTATCCCATCACAGGGAAAATAGGATTTATGGAAGTAGGCGAGGTGCTTCCTCCGGGAGAAAGTTGTGGATGGAAATGAAGGAAACCCTCATATACTCGCCAGCCGTAATTTCCTCCCTTTGTCACAATATCAATTTCTTCATAGTCATCCTACTCAAAACATTAGAAATCAGAATGAAGAATTCAAGATGGAACTTTGATCTCATGTTCTATGTTGAAATAAATACAGACATCATCTACTAGATATTGGAAGTTATGGCAGTATTCTTACTTTCAAGAACCAGGAACAAAGATGTACTAAGGCTTGTTTCAAAGGAAAAAAATGTTGAAGACTTATTACAAGAACTAATTAACCATCTGAAGGAGGAAGATATATGATGTCCAAGTCCAAACCTGCCCAGGGTCTCCACAGATGAAGTAGGAAGGCCTTTCTGAATCAAAACTACAGCGCCAAGGATTTCTAAATCCCAAGGCCCAGATCTCAGGTCCCAATTCTTTGTCTTCTACATATGGATTATCTCTTGGTATAGAGTAGTTTCCCCACAGACCAAGGTCGTTTATTTCTTTTTCACCTGCTCATTTCAGCACAAGTTAGTGTTAGATTATTAGTAATTTCAACACTACTGAATTTCAAGACATGCCAAAATTATGCAGGTCTGACCATTGTGATTCTCATGAAGTTAAATTTACATACTAAACAATCAAAACTAAGCGATACTGCTAGGTTCATATGTTAAGTACTACTATTTTCTTTGAGTTTTGGTAACCATGGTTGCATGCACCTTAGAAACTTACTAGGAATGTTATCTACGTCGAATCTCAAGATCTTTCCAAGTAAGGATTTCTTGTTCTGTGCAAAATTGTAAGGATCATCTTTGTGAGCACCGTCTCCCGTTGTCATGTAGAGATAGCCATCTGCAGGCCCAAATAGAAGTTGTCCGGCATGAGCTCCCCCGTATGGCAGACCCATAGTCAATATCCTTCTCACCTCCAATGGTTTTGCTCTTTTTGCCTTTCAAAATGAGATGATAAATGTCATTAGAATGATACAAAATTGGTTATAGAAACAAAGTTATAGTAGTTTGTGATCGCGTACCATGGAAGGTTTTGGTGCAGTTACATCGACAGCAAATTCTGCAATAACACTATGGTACCGGCATGGCTGAATTCCATTATCAACATCAACCATCGTGGGATCACAATTCACATCTGTATTGCATAAACATCTACCAAAACATCCTTGATGTTTCATCTTATCGCAATTGAATGACAAAAAGAAGCGACCATTGTTTGTGAAGTTTGGATGAAATGCCATGCCCATTAAACCAAACTCAGTATCAAACAGCACTTGGTCAGTTATGTCTAGAAACGGCCGGGACTCAACAATCCCCAAAATGTCAGTTGATCCAACATCAGGAACATCTGCCAACCATATCTTGCCTTGTTGACTGGACAAGAAGACACGATTAGAGCCATCTGGATGTGGTATCAAATTAAGATAAGCCCCATTTCCAATTTTCTCAAGGCAAAGGCTTGGTGGATGCTGAGGAGCTTCCCCATTTTTAAAGGAAACAGATTCACCATCAAAACAGACTCCACCTTCATCTGAATCTGAAGGCCCACCAAATTCTTCACAAAAATCTTTCCATGACCGCCATTGGTATGTTAGGCGCTTCAAATGAGCGGAAACTGTTCTGCCTTGTTTTGAAGGCACAAAGGGAGAATCCAATATGGATATATTCCCACATATATCCCATACTTGTTTACAGAAGTCAATTGAAGCAGCAGTGTTGAAGTGAGTTTGTTTTTGTGCTACATTAATGGAGTTGCACAGTACAGGAACATCTCTAAGGCCCGAGTGAACTTGAAATAGTTGAGCAGAATACTGATTACATGCCTGCAATCACAAATAAAAACCAGGAATCATGGCTTCAAATCTGTTGAAAGTAGAGTAACTAAGTAGGAGAAACCTTGTTATGCAGAAGAATATATATGTTGGTCTGGCATGACCTAAACATTTTTTTTTTTTTGATAATCTAACATAAATATATTTGAAGTATACACAATCTGGGATTTGGGGCAAAAGGGTTGCTAATACCTTATTAAAATCGTTCACTACACAAAGAAACCAATGGATTGGAGATTCCAAGTTTAAAGCTGAGTTGCTGTGGGCTTACTGAACATAAAATGGACTTCAAGATGGAAGCACAAGCTGTATCAGAAACATTGAATGCTTGGAAACGTTCATGCAACTGCACATCTTTGACAGAATCACAGCACCCACTCTCACTTGCACTGTAAGAACAAAAGTTGATTGGCTTCTCTACCTTAATGGGAGCTCCTGCATCACCAAATTCAAATCAAAAACAGAAATACTAAAAAAAAAAATGATAACCCAAACAGATAGAAAAGACAGAGACAGAGAGAGACTGGAATCAGTGCACAAGGGATATGAAAAAGCATGGGGATGACAGGAAAACAATGTATAGAGCAGGAAGAAAACAGCAAGGAGATGATCTGCTGCCATTTTTATCTTTGGTATTCAATTCAACTTGGAACAAGATACTAAAGAAAGATAAAAAAATATTGCAATGGCATAGAATCTCTCAATTGGTTTATTGACGAAACAAATTGTTGTCTTTAGAAAACAATCCCCAAGAGAAGTTTAGTGGTTTAACTATCAAATCAAGCACTACAAGTCCTATTTTCTATTTTTCTCAAGGCACGGGACTTGAGGAGCTTCCACTTTTTTTTTTTTCTTTTTTGATGAAAGGAAACTGATTCTCCAAATCCTTCACAAAACTTACGTATGCCTTATTTCCATGGCACAGGGAGGGAAAATTCAATTGAATTGAATAACAAGTGTGTTTGGATGGGGAATTCTTAAAATTTAAAGATTTTTAAAAAGAAAGAATTTTGAAATGTGTCATTTTGAAATGCTAGCTTTTAAGAAATCTTAATTTGGATGAAGATTTTTAGAAGTAGATTATGAGGTATTCATATTTTTTTAATGAAATAATATATTTAATTATAAAAAATAATATTAGAAGAATAAAAATATACAATATGGATATCATTAGATTTGTAATAATATATATATATTTTTAATAAAATTTAGAAGTGAAAACACATCTTTTTATAAATACATTTT
>AWUE01021632.1:0-55079 GCA_001974825.2 Corchorus olitorius
ATAAAAATTTCATAAAAAAGGAAAGTTAGTTAATGTGGTAATTAAGTTAAAAAGAAGAGGATTTTTAAAAAAACACCATATTACATGGATTTTGGAGAGAGGTTTTGGGCCCTCTAAAAGTCCCTCTCCAATTTCCTAAGATATTTAAAAACCCAACTATAATTTTGCCAAACCAAATTTTTAAAATTTAGATTTTAAAAAATCCCTATCCAAATAACTTAGCCGGCAATTGAAGAATCATACTACACAATATATAGGGATCTATTAGTTTTGACAGAAAGAAATACGAGCAACAGATTTGTAGCTGGAGGGAAGTTTCCTTGACCGCTTTTATACTTTCTCGGTTCATCAATAATTCCTACTATCACTGTGTGCCCTAAATCAGTAGAGGGTTAAATTAAATAATAGGAACAATGTTGCCTGTAGCATTAGCATTATCATTCGCTTGAGGAAAATTGCCCTGAATTACACAATCTCATCAACTGAGAAGGTTTGAAAGTTGGCCAATAGAAAAAATTAGGCACCAGTTATATAACGAGTGAATGACAATACATCGTGAACAAACAATCGTTCCCAAGAACAATAAATATTGCTCAACGCAGCCACAGCCTACAATTAGCTTGTACAGACTTCATATATTGCACTGGTGGCTCCTCTTTTCCTGGACATCTGAACAGCTATAGCAAAAAATCAGCTATCCAATGCACCCAGTGCCTTCATATCCTCCAAGAATGCTGTGTATGAATCATCAATACTTTGTCCCTTTGGAGCTGATGATGAGCTGGTTGATTCTGGCCTCAAAACACTAGGAGCCACAGCCTTGGTGGTCACCGTCATGGTAGAGAGTAAAGGTTTTGGTTTTGCTTTTGGGGCGGCAGTCTCCCTCCTCACTCGAACTGATGCAGGAACCTAAAACCCGTAAAAGCTTAAATCAGGAGAACAGAACATGTAGCCCTTTTCTAAAGTTTTGGGAAAAGATAGACATAACCCCGTTGGAACTTAGGAAGCTAATAGTGTCAAATATGTAAATACAGTTTTCAAAAATAGAGAACCGAGTCGGCTTAAAGCATTTACCCTATATGACAGAAAATATAAAGACAGTGCATAATTAACCATATCAGAAAGCAAATAATTCTTCACAAACCTAATCCTGACTTCTTCATTTTGCATAGTCCTTAAAGATCATCTAACAGAAATGCTGTTGGCTAGAGGGGAGGGGGTACTATTGCTTAGCTTAGGTAAGTCAACATCCCAAATCTAAACTAATAGGAAAAAAACTCACTTGAACAATGATGTAGGGAAATCAAGGAGAGAAGAGATACATTTAATTTGCAGACTGTAAATTAATCTTGCAACTGCATGGTGAGGCAAAATACAAGGTGTTCAGTTAAGCTTAGTATAATAGAATGTGACCACCTTAGTACCACAAGAACATCTTCCAATACTTATGTTGGCAGGAAACTTTTAATTACTTGGTGTCAGCAATGGTGTTTGCTAGTTCCAACTATCCTATTTGTCATGCATGCATGAATATATCAAATCACAGCTGCGTACAAGAATTTAAGCTACATAAGACTAGCCAAGGGAAAGTTAAACTGACCATAGCTGTAAGTTCTGGTTGGTGCTGAGCCAATGGCCGCTTAACAACAGTAGATGCAGCAGATTTAACATATGATGGCTTCTGTGGCAAGAATGGTCGATTTGCAGAATTATCATTATCCAGTGCAGCAGGAGGAGGACCAGGTGGAAGCGGTGGTCTCATCATTGGTGGAGGCCCTGGTGGAGGGCCAAAAGGTGGTCTTGGAATTAGTGGAACCATCATTCCAGGAGTAGCAGCTTGACCAGGAAGTCCACCAGCAGAAAGGGGTGCCCGCATGTCGGGAGGAGGTGGTGGAGGGAAACGTGATATTCCAGGGGGTAATACATCCGGCTGTAATGCTGGGACCATGGGAGGCCCTGGCACTGGAGGCTGTTGCCTTGGAGGAGGTGGGGGTGGTGGAAGCATTTCTTTAATGGCTGGGTGGTTATTGGCATCATCTTCTGAAGAAGCACCTTCAGCCTGGTTAATTGCTGATTTAGGGGGCAATCCAGGAGGTGGAGGGGGCGGGAGAACAGGAGCCACCTGAAAAAGAGAGAGAGAGAGAGAGAGATTAATACTTCTTTCATAAGATATAACTTTGAAGGACTACTAACAGATTTCTCGTCCTCATCATTTGGACGAAGTCCAGATCTTTCTGGGATAAACATCTTTGAAGTTCCTAACATCTAAAGCTCAAGTTGGGCTAAACCTACATGCTGAAGTTGAAAGACAAAAAATCTAGCGAGGGATGAGAACTTACCTGAACAATCTCCTTGGAGGCTGAATCATCTGTTAGTACAGATATTTTCTGTCTTTCATTTCCACTAATGCCAGGTGGAGGTGGCTGCACAGATTGAGGAAGGGGTGGAGGTGGAGGTAGTGGAGGACGAAGTGTGACTTGCTCTTTAGGTGGGGGACCAGGAGGTGGTGGTGGCCCAGGCGGTGGAGGTAAAGGAATACCCAAGTTTGCCGTGGCAGGCTTAGGTGGCATGGGAGGTGGGGGTGGTAGAGGCAAAGATGCAGGCACTACAGAACCATCCCCTGAGTTCAAGTTACCAGTATCTGGCAAAGGAGGTGGAGGGGGAGGAGGGGGAGGTACGCCAACAGCAATATCCTCTGACTCTGCATTTGAGGATGGCGCAGCACCACTTGACGATGCACCACCAGACAAGGGAATTCTAGGTCCTGAAGGCATAATCAAAATCAGAGTAAAGACATGAGAGAGAGCCAATAAAGCCAAAAAGCATTTAAGAGGAAGTTACTAGACCTATTGATGATCTGTACATGGGCGGCTTTCCAGGTGGTGGAGCTCCTGTAGGATTCAGGGTAGGGTGATAGTAAACAGAATCCTGCAATAAGAAATTTGATTCTTTTCTGGTAAAAGAAGTGGTAAATTTAGGACCAAAAGCAAGCAGACATTTTCAAAATATCATTTCAGAAGTCAAATCATTTGATTTAAATCTTACTTCAGGCTGAGGATGCTTCGATCTTTCTTCTTCTTCTGCAGTTGTCCTTCTCCGAGGAGGCCCCAAGTGACTGTAGCATGAGAATATTAAGATGCTAAGACAGATACATAAACAGAATAATCAACAAGAGAATGCCTATTTACCTGAACATAACAGGAGCCTCACCCTTCTCCTTCATTTTGTCTTCATATTCCTGATGGGGTTATTAAAACTGTAGTTATTTCATCCAGACAACTAATTCTAATAAATGGGAAAAAAAAAAGAGAGAGAGAAAGAAAGAAAGAAAGCAAGGAAAGAAACAAATGATGTCTATATTTTCTCAAGACAAAAAATCCAATTATTTATCACTCAAAATATTACCTTCCTCTTCTTTATGACAAGGTTTAGCGTGTCTTCAAGTTGCCTCTTTTTGTGTTTTCTAGCTTTGTCTAAAGCTCCTTCAGCCTCTGCAACCATTCATTCAACAAAGTTATGGACTAGTACAGATGGTAGTCAATCAGACTGCATTTCAAAATTAAAATTACTAAAGAAATATTCAAACATACTATTGTAGAGAAAGTGACTTTTACAGGGTTAAATTCTTCAAACCTACTTATGCCAATATCATTTCCACCTCTCTTCATAGATAAAGAAGAGAGACAGTAAAGGAGAAGAGTCAATTTGTTTCCAACTATATCTGCATCAATCCAACAAATACTTTTCCAGAGGTATATGTATAGCTAAAGCCGCTAGCCCTGACTTAAAAAGGATTGAATAAATAAGGCATACAATGGTTAAAGACTACGCTTATCATAGTAGTTCTAACTTCTTTCAGAATTATGTTTCTAACAATAGTTCACACTTGATTAATGCAATGCTCCAGCAAATGCCAGAATGCCACAACAGAGAGTAAAAAAAAAAAAAAACCCTCCTCCAAAGGAATATATAAAAAAACAGAGGACAACATTCGTATAGTAACTAAAAGGCTCACAAGGTCCCCTGCATAGAAGAACAGCCCAAAATTTCCCAATTGAGCATAAAAAAAGGGGCACAGTATATAGTAACTAAGCTTTTTCTAATTTTTAAGCATAACAACAAAAATTTAATAGATATTAAATCAATATTCGTCAACAAAACATCAGAGTAGAGAGACTTACTCATCGTTTCTAACTTATCAATCTGTTCCTTAATCGCCTGAGGATCTTTCTTCAAAATCCCTACCTCCCTCACCTTCTTTCTCTCCTTCTTGTTCTGTTAAACACATGAACAAGTATTTAAACAATAAAATGTACATCAACCATAAGCTAAAAAGCAACTTAAATCTACAATTTAGCTCAAAAGTATGCCAAATAAAATTGTTTGACCTATTATGCCAGTTCTTTTAATAAAAAAATACTGTTTGATTCAACAACATTCTATGGAATTTTATGTTATAATAAACGGATATCGTTTTTTTCCCCATTAGGGTAATTCAAACAAGAAATTAGGGCAATGAATGAGGAGCGAAATTGACAAATAAAATTACAATAATATAAATTGAAACAAAAATGAACTAATGAAGAATTGAACATGAACAAAGGGGAAAGAAAAACTCGTAGGAGGAATTGGAATTTTACCCGTTTAAGTTCTTTCTTACGGAGCTCCTTACGGTAGGCGTCAGTAGGATTCATAACTTTGCCTCCTTTCGTCGTCTTCATCTTCAAACTTTGTCTCTTTATGCGAATTTCTCTTCAATCCAAGCTTTACTTCGAAACGTTTCTTCTTCTTCTTCTTGTTTTGATGTTTCAATTTTCAGAAAATCGCAGGGGATACGCCTTTCTTTCAGTAGCACTAGGAAGAGGAAGGCCGAGGGAAAATAAATAAAAATAATTATAATTATAAAAAACAATAATTATAGAAAGTGAAAATACTAAAAAACCAAACAATAATTATGGAAAGTACTAAAAAACCAGTCAAAAAATTTAACTTTTTTTATTTGATTACTATTTAACTTGGTTTTTTCGTCATTTCAATATTGATTTTTTCGTTATTCTCATAAATTTCTAAGGGCATTTTTGACTTTCTAACAATTTAATATAATACTCCACATATTTATAAATGGTTTGACTAAACAGTCTATTTAACATTATATAATTTTCTCTCCGGTTATCCGATTAAGGTGATTTAAGTGTCTATTAAAAGATTGTTTCATGATCTACAACTTTCATAAAGGACTCGAAAACTAAATTTAATGTTTCAAATATCAAAAATGCTTCCGAAAGATTTGTTGTTTCGGTTAACGGGAATAGACGGTTCACTTAGTATTATATAACTTTTGCTTCAGATGTCTGATTGAGATGATTGAAGCGTCTTTTGAAAGGTTGTTCCATGATCTACAACTTTCATGAAGAACTCGAAAACTAAATTTAATGTTCAAGGTATAAAACATACTTCCAAAAAATTAGTTGTTTCGGTTAACGGAAATAGACGATCTACTTAATATTACATAATTTGTGCTTATGATGGAAATTGGATCAACGGAGGGTTTTTTTTTCAAACTTCCCAAAATACCCTCAATCTTTAACTCAAAAAATAAAAAAATCAAGCATAAAATGACCAAAATACCCCTATCAATTTGTTCTTAAATTAATGAGACTAATTCTTTAGATCGATTTTTTGGTCGGATCCTTGTTTAAGTCCAAATCTTTCAAAACACATGACCTAAAGCAATTGGTCATCATCCTCATTTGGCAAACCCATAAGTCACCAATAATATTTTAAAAACTTATTGGGAACTATTGCATATCAAGTACAAGAATATATTCCCGCAGTGAAACGCGTGGACTCTTACCTAGTAATATAATAATATCAATATACTAATATATTAGCAATTAATTTTAAAAAGAAAAAAAAAGACCGAGCGATTAGCTAAAATCTTTCTACGATTCGAAGAAGTGAGTTAGTGACTCAAGTGATTAGGAGGATTTTAGTTTTTTAAAGGTGTAATCTGCTCAAGGATCGGGCCACTTGCCAAGCCCAATGGCCTGCTAGAAGAATTTGGACATAAATATTAGCCCAGTTGTTCGGGTCTTAAATAAAGAAAATGATTTGTTAAAAAAATGGTTGGGTTTGGTTTTCATTTTTTTTCCGAGTCTAACCCAACCCAACACGTATTTTATATATACTAGTCTTCACTTCAACGTGTATTGCACATGACCCATCGTGTTTTATAAATTTTTTTAAATTAAAAGAAAATTAAAATAATAATTGAATTTAATCATAAGTAGAGCTGTCAAAACTTGATCCAAACTCGATAGCTTGTTCAACCTGACCGAACCCGATTTTACCAGAGAAAGTAAATGACTCGAACCCGTCATATCCAGACCCGACAAACCCGTAACCCAAATGACCGAGAAGTTAACCCAAACGACCCAATAATATTATAAACTAAAATTATGTTTTATTCAATAAAATCCACATTTTATAATTTTAAACATTCTAAATTATCATTTATTCAATAAAATTTATATTATTATCATTATAATTTTACCTATTATGATTAAATTTGCTAAACTTCATTATATGAACAATTATTATATGAAAAAATACTAAATCAGTTTTATGCATAATTTATGATAAATTTATAATTCGTAAGTTGTTTTCTTACAAAAATATTGAATTTAATTAAATAATAATAGAGTTTTTAGTAGAATAAGTGTAAAAGTTTAGTTCTAAAAAAACTTTAATATTTAAATAACGTCATTTAAGAAATATATTTTAAAAATTCTAATATATCTAAGTTTTTTAATTAAATTAGTAAAATGATAAAAATAAAATAGGTATAAGGATATTATTATAATTATAATTAAATAAAAATAGAGTTTTTAGTTGAGTAAAAGTGTAAAACTATAAAAATATATTTAAAAAAATTTAATGTATATAAGTTTTTTAATTATTAAAATAGTAAAATGGTAAAAACTAAATAGTTATAAGGATATTAGATTTAGTTAAATAAAAATAGAATTTTTTGTTGAGTAAAACCATAAAAATTTAAATAATGGCATTTAAGAAATATATTCGAAAAATAAGGATATAATGGACGATTCAAAAGTTTTACAAGAGGTCGTACTTTTTAATATATATATATATATATATATATATATATATATACGAATAAGGGGAAACTTTATGTTTTTCGATTGTATCCTTTTTTTAAAATATATTTCTAAATTGTCATTTATAATTACTCCATTACTAAAATCATGGAAACTAGATATTATCCCCGCGCATTCGCGTCGGATTTTTCGGTTTATGATTGGAACTAAGTAATTTCAATTCTAAGTAAAATTTTATCTTATGTAATAGCAATTAAGTTTTTTTCCTTAAAAAAATTAGAAAAATAGCAATTAAGTTAAATGGAGGGAAATATTATTAGAATTCTAGTGTCTATAGTCTATTCAAATAATTATCTTACTGGAAAAAGAAATGGAGTTTTAGTTTGATTATAATTCAATTTATAAAATATTATTTATAAATATTATTTGGAATTACAAAGATATATATAATAATATATATTGGTTTTCTCCCAACCAATCAACTTTGGACAAATGTCAGCAGGAGAAAAGCCAAATATTGAGCATACAGCAGTTTGAGGATAACTTTAAGAGTAAGGTATAGATAGATTTAGATTATCCTCATTAATTAGGATCCAACGTGGCCAATAGGAATGCTCCACATCATCTTTAACATCTGAATTTTCGTCCAAAACATTCTCCAAGTCGGTTTAGGAGAAGATCAATTCTGTCTAAAAATTTCAAGGGCAAAATCGTCCACCGGAACGGCAGAATTAGGTCTCATGGTAAACATAAAAATTTTAGATCTTGAAATCCTCTTTCCAATAGTACCTCATTTGCATTTTTCTGAGTTCTAAATCAAAAGTTATGATTTTTTTCCCAAAACTGTTCTTGTGAAGTCCTTTAAATAGAATTTTACAATGCTGCATTAAGACTGAATCATTACTGCATCATACCACTAATTGGACTTGGACTCCTTCTTTGGCTTCCATATTAACAAATTGGGTCTATGAATATCAGATTTAGATTTCAAGACATCTGACTTGACAATTTGGACTTCATGGACTCAAACAAATCTAATGGGTCTACTGGATCGAAATGAGACAAAATCAATAGTTTCTCCAAATCTATGCTAATATAAAAGTACGAATAATGTGAAACTTTTTGTTTTCCGATTTGTTCCCTTTTTTCAAAAATATTTCTAAATTGTCATTACTTTTTTTAAAAAATTTCCATTACTTAAAATTAGACTTTTATGTTTTATATATATTATTATATCATTATTGGCCAACCCAATTTCTACTATATATATTATTATTTATTTATGATTTAATTTTAAGTTTAAATCTTACTCAAACTATTTTATATATATTTCTAATTATTTATCCAAATTATTAACGATGATAATAAATATGTAGCAAAAAAAAAAAACGATGATGATAAATATATGATTGTTGCATTTGTAATTTTGGTATCATTTTTTTTAAACGTATGTCCATAAGGTACAATGGCCATGAATAGAGTTTCAATTTTTCTTTTTTCTTTTTAAATTTTCTATTATTTTTGCAGTTAAAAAAAAACTACAGTCTAGGTATGGTATTGATAACTTCTTGTCATACTTTGGGAATTTCATTTTCCTTTATGACTCTTTTTAACTTATTTTCTTCATTATAATTGCTTAAAATAATTTTTCAAAAGGAGTTGAATTTTTAATCGTATAATCATACTATAAGAACTAAACCAGATTAGATTGAAAAAAAAAGCCAAAAAAAGAGTATGATGATTTCTTCATTTTTTTTCAATACTATGTATGATGATTTCTTAAAACGATTTTTCAAAAGAGTTGAATTTTTAAACATATGTACGAATTTTGATGATTGTTAGTTTTTGTTCTTATTAAAAAAATTCTATGTTTGAAATTGGGAAAGAAATTTAGGTCTTGGGTTAAGGTGTCTGGATTATCATGCCGTGTTCTTGCATAATCCTTTAAATTTAGTGTTTCTTTTGATATTTGAGTTACGTAATAGTTTTTTCAACATTGTTCTATTGGAAACATAAAATAAATTAATTATATTGTGTTATTTGATAGTTTATACCGTTGCAAGATTGTGAATTTTATATTTTTTCCCATAACTAGAAGAGATGATTATATTACAATGGGATTGGAGGTTAAATGCACTAAAGACAAAGGCTAAACGTGAGCTGTTGAAACTTCTTAGAGAGAGAGACTCATCAATAGAACGGACCATGAAATAAGGGCCCCGAGTTTTTTGTCTGGAGGGGATCCTCTTTGACATTGGAGTTAGTAAGATATTAGGGTGTTTGGAGATACTGAAGTTAGTGGGGTCTTAAGGTGTTTAAAGAGCTTAAGATTTAAAGAGTGGAGATAATGAAGTTTTACCTTATGTGTGGAGTAGTTCCATATATATATATATATATAGTGTGGCTTTGGGCCGTTCTATATGGGCTCAACATTGCCCCATAGGTATAAGGGCGGTTCTAAAATGATGCACAAACGACTATGAAACTGAGCGTCAGGTGGGCAAGTTGGGACGATCTAAGCTGAACAGGCTTACTGGTCGCATAACTAGATGGTGTCGAACGTAAGGGTATTCGATCTAGATGTATACTCGATGTGGAGAATGTTGAGTCGTAAAATGCTCGATTTGGTAATGCGCCCCTTTGTCGAACTGTATGGTGCTCTTTGAGATGAATGAGAGAAAGGCCAAAAAGGGGAGTGCTCAATTTTTTAGGATTGAGTAGGAGAGTGCGCTTTACGAATGATGGTGGATAGGAGAAGTCGAGCTGATAATATACTCCATGGAGGAATATCAAACGGGAGAGTTCAAATGAACAATATGGTCCATAGAAGGTTGGTGAACATGAGAGCACTCAAACCGATAATGTAACATTTGGAGTAATGTTGAATGAATGGAGCTCAAATTGATAATATGCTATGTAGAGGAATGCTGAATGGAGGAACTCTGTGTGATAACGAGCTCTATATACTACCGAGTGGAGGAGTTCAATTCGAATATGTATATGTATATACTATAAAAGGGAGGAGTTCAATATGAATCATATATGTGTGTACGACTAAACAGACGAGCTCGATTTGCGAATAAAAGAGTTTAATATGAATGATTATATATAGTACTAAATAGAGGAGCTCAACCTAATAATGATATTTAATTTTATAGAGAGATTATCGAAATTTCAAATTATAGTATCAAAAAATTAGGTTATCAAAAATCATAGATAGGTTACAAAATTTCATAGGAAGGTTTGTTAAAATTTAAAATTTCATAGTTAGGTTATCAAAGTTTCATATGGAGTTTATCACAATTTCATAGGTAAATTATCAAAATTTCATAGCGTGGTTATCAAAATTTAATAGGGTAGTTATCAAAATTTCATAAAAATATTTAATCAAAACATGTTGGGCCACGTGCAACGCACGTAAAAGCTAAAACTAGTATATATATTATACAGTAATTATTTGATACACTGTCAGTGTAAAATTTGGACTCCACAAGTGGGGTGAGGAGTTGACACGTGTCCATTTTCTGAATTAATTAAATTTTAAATATTTCATTCTAGTCCCTAGGGGACACATGTCACCTTTCTAGACCCGCATGTGCAGTCTGCTAAACTCCACTGACAATGTATTGAATAATTTTCCATATATATATATATAAATAAAAATAAATTAATAGATTAATAATATTTATTTATGTAGGTTAAAGTTGAACAATTTATATCTATCTACACCCGAATTTTTTTTTTTACCAAAACACCCGAGTTGTTAGCTTAAGTGATAGGTGTACCACACCTACACCATGAGGACTTGAGTTCAAGTCTCACTAAATGTAAAAGGTGAGTGAATTTTGTGTCCATTTTATGGGAACTTTGTTAGTTTGTTATCTTTTCGATTATTGTATTTCCTAAAAAATAAGAAACAATTTATATCTATACATTAATTTAAACTTGTAAAACTTTACTAAAAGTTAATCTCTTTAACTTATTTTGATTTAATTTGTTGTTAAATTATGTGTGTTTTAATTTTTTTTTACAAAAATAATTATTATTTTATTTTTTGAAAAATAAATATGAGTTGTGCAGGACTTGATCATGTATTTAAAAATATAAACGAACCTTGGACAAAATAGAGGCCCATTTTTGAACTGAGTCGGGCTTGGACAAGTATCTGTATAAACTATGTAAATACTAAGCAAAAGCCGACCCAGTCCACGAGCACCTCTAGATGTAATTAATTAGTGTAATTAAACACAATTACTATATAGTAAGTACATTACTATCATCATTTACTTTCTAATAAAAAAAGTTGCATGAAGTTAGATATTTTTTGTTTTTGTTTTTTTAGAGAAAAATCTAAAGGATATTCCATTGAAATAGAGAAAAGAATTCTAGAATTATAAAATATTTTGAGAAAGTCATCCACATCACACATGGTTAGTATTAACATCACAATCCCACATAGTATTAAGACCATTAGATGTAGGGTCAAGATTTGATCTTGAATTTCCTACTTCTAGTTGGATCTTGACCACTCTAGTTCAATTTTGGTTAGAAAAAGACTTTATTTCTGGACCCAGAGCCTAATTCCATCCTAAATTTATTTAAAAGCCCATTTTAATTTAATTACTTAATTATCAAATAATTAAAATTAAGCATGACGCCATACTCATGGCGCCATACCATGTTAAATGGCGCCATAGGGAGTGGCGCCATGCTCTTTGAAGTTGGAATCGGCGCTACACTTTCCCGGGATCAACTTTTACTCGATTTTCAATTAAGGACATGGAGCCAAGATGGATGAATTTGAGCATGATGGTAGCACCACAAGGGTGATGCCATGTTCCTAAGTAATATTGATGGCGCTATGAGAATTATGGTGGCGCCAGGCATCATGTCCCAACTTTTGTATTTCTTTCAAATAAGGACATGGAGCCAATTTGATGAGTTTTGGGAATGGTTTTGACATTGTGAAAGTGGCGCCATGCCCTTAAGCTTATAAGCACGACGCCATGCACTTTGGTCCAACTTTTGTTTTCTTTCAATTAAGAACATGTGGCTGAGTTTTGACAGGATTAAGCCAATGTTCTTACTAATTTTAATTATTCGACTAAGTATAGACATAGTAACAAGGAAATACACAAATTCTACACTACAGAGGCAAAGTGTTCAAACTTTGCTAAAAGAGGTGCAGAGTGGCACCCTATGACCTAACTCTGATCATTGGCGCCACGACCAAGTTCTATATGGCAGGCGTTGATGCGCCAAGGACTCATCATGGTCTTGAAGAGCTCAATGGAGATCATGGAGAGGATGAGCACATGTGGCAAGGAGGCTTGAAGAAGCTTAAAGATGCTAGGAGTTCATTGGAGGAAGTTCCAAGCTCATTGGAGCAAGTTCCAAGCTCATTGGAGAAGGTTCCAAGCTTATTGGAGAAGGTTCCAAGCTCATTGGAGAAGGTTTCAAGCTCATTGGAATTGCCTAAGATGCCTTTTGATCCATTGAAGATGCCATTAGGCCCAATGACAAGAGCAAGAGCTAAAAGGTTCAAAGAAGCATTATTGGGCCTCATTAGAGTTCATCTTGACGAGTTCAAGGCCATTGGAGATCATTTGAAGCCCATTGGAGATCATCACCAAAGGAATATTCCCATCGATTCCAAGTTATGTACTCTACTTGAAATCGATGAGTATTAGGCCATTGGAGTTGTAATTTGGCCATTGTGGGCTTTATTCTATTTTAATTAGCTATTTATTTAGCTTAGATGACATTGCGTTGGGCCTTGTTTGACTAAGTCCAATCCTTGTTTTAATAGGACTTGTTATTTTCCTTTTCCTAGTAGAATAAGGAGTAGGATCTTTCCTAACTCCTTCCTAGCCTTTTTCCTTTACCCTTAAGGCTTAGGATTTAGATCAGAGCCCCCCCCCCCCCTTCTTGCCTATATAAAGGCACCAACCCCTCTTGTAAACATAAGTTGAGTTGATTAATAAAATTGAGGTTTTTACCTAAATTGATTATCTTAGCTTCTTTGTTCTAGTTTGAGCAAAACTTAGTGTTCTTCAATCTTGTAGAATCCTAGCAAACAATTAAGTTATGATACTTGATTGCTTGTGAATCTTGTGATCTTAGGTGTTCAATTGCAGGTCTAATTGGAGGTCTAAGGCCGACGAAAGAAGAAGATTGCTTGGGTGAGATTGTCGACATACACATCTAGAAGTTGAAAGTTGTTCAAGTTGATTCTTGGCGGGTCACAAGGGTGGATTTGAATCTTAAAACAACTAGATTCGTATCAGGCGTCTTTGCGCCTTGAAGGAGGTGATGATTCAAGTCTCTATGGCGTCATATGAAGGAGCACAATGCCACAATGGGTGGCGCTACGCTTAGAAGCATGGCATTATCGTGGGAAGGTTCTCAATGGAGCTTAGAAGGAAAGACATGTGAAGAATCAAGAGATTGATCTTAATTTCCTAAATTCATGGAGCTGGGATGGCAACTAAGATAAATTACGATCAAAAGAGTTGAAGATGGGAACAACCATATCAATTATCAAGATTGACGGCAAATTATACTCCTTTGAATGGTGGGATTTGATTGGAGCCTTGGCTATATAAGAAGAAGTGCCTCCAACGTAGAAAGGGCTCTTCAGACACACACCTTGCCCTGCGTAAAAGCACAAGCTATACGCTTCTAACAACACTTTTTCTTACAACTTAGACTCTTGTCTACTTCCTACACTTTACAGACTTTTGTCTCGTATTGTTCATACTTCCCAATCACTTGGATTGATCCTTGCACACTTGTAATCTTTTCTTGTTACGGTTTTCTACAAATTGTATTCGCGTCTCTTTTAATAACAATAAATTGTTATTTTCTTAAACTTTTAAAGAATCTAATTGCCTGAATTAGACCGAAATTTGGGTTGCATGATTTTAGCGCTCCGGCGTGACTTACAATCAGTTCTCACAATCCAATTGTCTGATTTTAGGTTCACCGCAAGCACTCTACGCTGAAATTTTTTACTTTGTCAATTTCAACAAATTGCCTGGTACGCCCTTTACCACGTTTACCGTGATTTCCAAAGAGAAATTTAGCGCAACACCTAGCTAACCAATGTGCCAAACCATTCACATCCTTTCTAACATGAATACAAGAGCAAGAAACGAACAAGGAAGACAAATCTCGAATCTCAGATATCAATTAGCCATCCTCCCATAGCGTTTGAGCCATGCTTTTAGGTTGCAAGGATTGCAATTAATGAATCACTATCAAGGATTCACTGTTCAATACCATTGTCCAACGATACCACCTCCATGCAATTGGAGTATGTAATTGCCATCTATTGAAGAAAGTTATTACAAATCAATAAAGTAGTAGATGGTGCAGCACAAATAGTATCATGAAGGCATCAATTCTTGTTATTCAAGATGAATCCAAGTGTAAGCAAGACTAGCTCTAACAAACCCCACTTGTCTTGCCTTAAGAAAGGGGGGGACATGTCCAAAAGTCATCCCGCTTCAAACCATGTATCAAGAAAATGCTCAAGCCATGGACGACCAAGCTAACAAAGGCTTCGTCTATAATGTCATTAAAAGAAATATGGAAAAGAGAGGATTTCACTTCACCACATACAATATAAGAATCATTTGTAAGAACTCCCTGTTGGCGCAATAAAGTCTTAGCTAGCAATATACAACATATCATTCTCCAAATACAAATTTTCACTTCAGGCATTTAATTGTGTTGTCAGTGAGTAACAAAATAAAAACCTAACAAACTCTAGCTAACAGGTAGACAGGGCAAGTCGGGGTTGATCCCACGAGGAAAATACGAGCCTGGTTTATCACAAAACAATGAAGAAAATAAACTGGTTAAGAGGCAACAAGTTGTAGGAAAAAGAAATAGATTGTTACGAAATCAATTAAAATAGAAAACAATAATAAAAAGCAATACTTCCCCACTTAAGTATGAAAAATAATTGGAAACATCATGAATCACATATCAAATCATCAATTGGTTGTAAACAAGTCTTTGGCTAAGAACCAGACTACTAAAGATTCATCCTATCTAAATCCACATTAAAGATAATTATATTGGTACTAAAAATTAACAAGATAATCCTTTTATCAATTATCAAATTTAATACTAAAAGTTCTTGAATCATGCAATTAACAAAGCATAGAGATCAACATATATACCAAACATACACGTCGAATTACTTGAGATTCATTCCGGCATAAGATCGATACTAAACCTAATTCAATAAATTAGCTACTAAGGATCCACTAATTACACCAAATTATGCTACCAAATATTAGATTCAATTACTAAAAATTCACCAACTTGTAATATAGCAGCGATTACTTAATTAACCTAATTAGGCTCTGGATACCAAACAAGATCAATTAAGAAATCTAATCAACAATTCCAAGGTTAGCATGAAAACTTGCTTAAAAAGATCAAATCAATGAATTAACTCATTCAATCATGCAAAACATAGATACGACTTATCAAGCATGCATAATCTAAATAAATCAACACAATTCATCAATTAATTGATAAAGAAAATAAGCACAAAATCTCACCATGGGTGTAAAAAAATTATTCCATAACTTAAGGATGCAAAGGGGAAAAGTATAAAAGAACTACTCCCTCATGGTTATATGGGTCAAATTGATTGGGTCAATTTGAAAGATTTTTACTAAAAGTTATATGGGTCAATACCTAAATATCAAAATCTGGTAAACTTATTATGTATATGTTAGGGTAAATGTCCAAATCAGGACTAAAAGTTTGATTGAATCTAATTAGGCCTAAAACTATATGGGTTTTTCTAAATCAGGCCTTTTTGGATGGAAAATATGCAGTGTTATGATAAGACCTAATTTTATACTTATTTTATATGCAATTTTGCCTTATTTTGGTCGTCGTAAGTATCTATTTCACCTCATATTTTACATTTTTGTGTTTCTAGGCCTATTTAGAGCTATTGTTTACAAAGATGAAGATTTTGAGCGATTTTGATCCAATTTGGAGAAACTATTGATTTCAGCTTGTTTTGCCCAGTAGGCCCATTTCGGCCCATGAAGCCCAAATTGCCCAATCTTATTTCTTGAAGCCTGAATTTGATGATTTGTGGCCCAATTAAATGTTTTAATTCCCAATTGCAAGATTGAAGCCCAATTAATAATTATGACATAATCCAAAGTCAACCTTTGACTATGAGTTCCCAAGCGCAGTTTCCTTAGAAAGATCATATCTTTTTGATCCGGAGCTCGGAAAAATGTGATTCCAGCTGCGTTGGAAAATTAACTTCAAGCTCTACAACTTTCATGACTTGTTCGAAGTCCATTTCTGCTGTTAAGAATGTCGATTTTGCCCTTGAAGAAATCTGGACAGATTTGACTACATTCATAGTCTATTGGAAAAGTGATTAAACCGACTTGGAGATTGCTTGGACGTGATGATCAGCTGATTTCAATGACTTGGAAGCTTCTTATTGGCTAAGGCTACAACCAATGAAGCTCAAGCCTTGGAGACCAAGTTGTGCAATTAGTTAAATTAGGATTGTGTCTTTAGTTGTCTATCATGCCCCTTTAGTCGGTCTATCTAATGGCTGTTATTGATTCTTGTAAGGGTATGATGTATCCTAGTTCCCCTATAAATAGTAACCTGTAGTTTTTAGAAAATCATAACTTGACATAATACACAATTGAGCAAGGCCGAAACCTAGAGAGAATCCTCTCTAATCGTCGACTTCTAAGGGCTGTTCTTCACCCTTGTCGACATTTTCGTCTTCCTTGTTTCATGAGTATGTCGATTATGATCCTCTCAATATGAGTGAGTAGTTCTTTTTATTATTTTCCCCTTAGAACCTTAAGTTATGAATTCATTACTTTACACTTATGGTGAGATCTTGTATTTATTGTCTTATCTATGTTGTGTATGATTGATTAGGTTAATTCAATGATTCAATTGGTTTAGATAAGTTTTCATGTTAATCTTGTGTTTGTTGTTAGATCTTAATTGATTTCTTGCTAGGAGTGCACACCTAATGATACGAATCCAGTTGTGATAGATTCAAATCCACCTTCGAATTAATCCTCCAAAGATCAAACTTGAAAACACCAACTTCTAGACTTGTTGAAAATCGATAAAACCTAACCAAGCTCTCTTCTTCTTTCGTCGGCCTTAGATGATTAATTAGACCTGCAATTAACAACCTAAGATCACAAGATTCACAAATAACTAAGTAATCAATACCTAATTGTTTGCTAGGACTCTACAAGATTGAAGAAATCCCAAGTATGTTCAAACTAGAACAATGAAGCTAAATTCTCAAGGTTAATAGACACTCAATTGATTGATAAACTTAACTTAGTCTTACAAGAGAAATATCGAACCCTTATATAGTAGTAAGGGTCGGCATAACCTAATCCTAAAGTGATATGGGCGGCTATCAAGCCCAGATAAAAGACAAGGAAAACTAATCCAAGTCAAACTAGGAAAAATAAATAACAAAGCATAATGAAGTAAGGATTGGACTTAATCAAACAAGGCCCAATCCTAATGTCATCTAAAATAAGCTAATCTAAGATAGAATAAGGATCACACAAGGCCGAATTGATCTATGTAAGCCCAACTACACATCAATTGCAAGTAAAGTAATGAGCTTGGAATCGATGGATGTATTCTTGCTCAAATCATCACCAAAGGTCTTCAATTGAACTTCAATGGTCTTCATATCATCAAGATGAGTTCGAACAAAGCCCATAAGTGCATCCTTGAACCTTTTAGCTCTTGATCTTGTCATAGGACCCGATGGCATACTCAATGGATCAAATGGCACCTTCTTGGATCTTGTTACAATCTCTTCGATGTCTCCTTGATCTCCATGAATCTTCATGCTTCCGTGCAGCCCATGCATATCCTTTCCTTGCTCTCCATTGTCATCTTCAAGTCCATGATCAACCTTGGGTGCATCACCTAATTAAGTTAATTAATTAAATCTTTGCTAGATTAGGTATGGTGAATCTTAAGTAATTGAATCTAATTGTTAGTAGCATGATTTGGTATAATTGGTGAATCTTAAGTAACTAATTTATTGAATTGGGTTAAGTATTGATCTTATGCATGAATGAATCTTTAGTGATTTGATGCATATGTTTGGTTTATCTATTTTTCTTAATGCTTTTATTGATTGCATGATTTAAGAATCTCTAGTATTGAATTTGGTAATTGATAAAAGAGTTAAGTTGTGAATCTTTAGTAGCAATTTAATTTCTCTTTCATATAGATTGAGATAAGATGAATCTTTAGTAATTGGACTCTCTGACTATGTGATTATTGTTTATTGTTGATTGATTGTGTTTTGATCCGTGATCCATGGTGTTTATAATTAATTTATGCTTAAGATGGGATATGTGGGGAAGTATTGCTTTTATCTTATTGATTTCTTTTAATTGCTTTCGTGACAATTTCAATTGCTTTCTTATAATTTGTTGCTATAAACCTGTTTGCTTTTCTTAGTTGTTTTGTGTTAGTTAATTGGTTTAGTTTCTTCTCTGTGGGTTTGACCCTGACTTGCGCTATCTACCAGTTAGTAAGAGTTAGTTAGGTTTTTATTTTGTAACTCGCTGACGACACGATCACAATTTTGGTGTTGTTGCTAGGAAGACAACAAAAGCAGTTAACTTCATCAGAACAATGTCGCACCACAACCATCTTCTTAAGCTTACCATCAATTTTATTTTCTTTATTTTTCTATTTTTAATTTTTGGTTCTAACCCTAATTGGTCAATTTCGGTTTAATCCTATAATGCAACTTTCAATTTGTGCGATTTAGTCCTAAAAACCCTAATTGCTGATTTCATTTTTTCTTTGTTTTTCTTTTTATTTTCAATTTTCGATTTCAATTTTCTTTACTCTAATTTCGATTTCAATTATACTTCGATTTTTCTTGTTTTCTATTTGCAGATTTTGATGCTTGATTGCTAATGTGATTTATGCAAACTAGATAAAAAAGCACTGGTAATTTAGCATACGAACTTGATATTGACAAAGTTGAGAGAAATTTGAGGCAAAATAGAAGTTCAGAAAGAGGAAGTGAAGGAGAGGAACCGGTGACCAATTCTCGTGAGCATGCACCTACCAATTCACCTAGATCAGTTCCATATACATCTACATCATCAGCAATCAGAGAACACATGGAAGACATGGAGGATAATCAAAACCAATAACCAATTCAAAGAGTTCCGACTCTTAGGGAACTTGCTGCACCGAACTTAGCTCTTCAGCCTTTATGTATCACTTACACCGATGTTGAAGCACCGTTCAAGTTCAAATATGGTTTTGTGCATCTATTACTAAAATTTCATGGATTACTTGGAGAAGATTCATATCGCTATCTGAATGAACAAGTTTTACTCGCTGATCGATAGACCGTAGTTCACATGGCTTGTTCATCTATGAAACCTCAAGGACTTACCGACGAGCAAATTAAGCTCAGAGCTTTTCCTTTTTACTCTACTCGATAGAGCAAAAGATTGGCTTTATTGTTTACCTGCTAATTCAGTTACCACATGGGTGAATATGAAAAGACACTTTCTGGAGAAGTACTTTCCTGCACACAAGGTTTTCAACATCAGAAAGGAGATCAATGGAATCAGGCAGAACCCTGATGAAAGCTTATATGAGTACAGGGAAAGGTTCAATAGACTTGTTGCTTCATGCCCGCACCATGGAATTGAGTCTCATTTACTTGTACAATATTCTATGAAGGTTTAACCGACATAGAAAAATATGTGATTGATGCTGCTAGTGGAGGATCGTTGCTGGATAAGACTACAGAAGGAGCTAACACATTGATTGAAAGTATGAAACCTAGTGCTCAACAATCTAGATACAGAGATCCCAGAATGAGAAAGGTCAATGAAATTGCTCAATCATCATCTTGTATGACAAGTATTGAAAAAAGATTGGATTCAACCAATCTCAACTTACAAAATTACCCCAACTAATGGGAGCAAAGGTTACTCAAGTGTTCCTTAACACCGTGAAATTTGTTCTTTGGACACGCATTACACTGATGCTTGTCCCACTCTTTTCGAAGACGAAGTTGGAGAAGTCAATTCTGTTAACACTCAGCAATCAGGACAGAGGAAGTATGATCATTTTTCGACAACCTACGATCCTGGATGGAGAGATCACCCCAATTTCCGTTGGAGAGATCAATCCAATGCTCAGCTAAGACAACAATTTGCTCAACCAAGACCCCCATTCCCTCAAAAGCCGCAAGGTGATTCATCGAGATTGGAAGACATTGTTACTCGAATTGCTTCATCGCAATTTGAATTTCAAAAGACCGCTCAAGATAGATTCAATCAAGTGAAGACAACTGTTGACATTGTTATTGAAGACATGGGAAAATTAGCCAATGAAGTCAGAGAATTGAAATTACAAGGTCAAGCTAGGATTCTTGCTCAACCAAGAGTAAATCCCAAAGAAAACGTGAGCTCAATTGCTTTACGTAGTGGGAAGATGCTAGACAAGCCTTTATCCGTCAAAGCATATGAGAAAGAGTAGAAAACAACAATGCCGCAAACTAGGGTTATGTCTCTGGTAGTCACTATGATCAAATCCTAAGATTGTTTACATATCCAGTTTATGTAAACACAATCAAAGAAAATATGGAAAAAGATTAAACCCTAAACCCAATTACATAAAATAAACCTTTAGAAGAGACCCAAATTCACCTAAACATCAAATCTGTGGCAGTTAAACATCAAATGTATAATTATTGCTCAATTGCTGACCTTTGCTATTCCATTATGAATTAGGCTAAAACCTATGGCTACCCTCTCCATATGTCATCCATTTCCCTTGAGATTGAGATGCCTCTTTGTTAGTTTTCGTTGTTTTCAATGGGTTTTCCATAAAACGAAAGAAATTAACAAAGGATGAAGTATTAATTGTACTTCTACCTTTATATCAAGTTGAGTATTAGAAGATCTTTTAACCGAATTCTGACCATGTAAATGTGAGTCTTCATTATAATGAACATCCAGATTTCTGTAGAAACCCATTTTTAGCCAGTATCCTTTAAATTAGTTTAAATTATTTCTTAATTTATGATCATGAGCATTTAGGCCAGTTCTTAATTTCCTAGATCATTTTAGTGGATTTGTTCAAATTGCATCGTGCATGACTCGTTACTTTTCTTTTTACATTAGCATGTCACATCTTGTTTTTGCATTAACATATCTGATCGAGCTAAATAAGACCCTATTTTTATGCCTATTTTACTATGTTTTTAGACCCATTTATGCTTAATTATATGCTATTTTATTAATATTTATATTTTTAGTCTTTAAGTGATGTGAAAATGAGAAATTGTTATTTTTCACTACTTTTGGAGCTATTTTGATGACTTTTTACACAGATTTGAGCAAAGCAATTTTGAGCATAGATTTGGAGATTCGAAGTTCGTGTTTGAAGACTCATTGAAGACTTATTTGGAGATTTGAAGACTTTGAAGATTTATTTCAAGAGGAAGATTTGAAGCCTTGAAGCTTTGGTATTTATGGAGAATTTATATGGGAAAATACTCAGCCCATATAAGATATTAATTGGAATTAAAATCCCAATTAATGACTCCTAAATCCAAGGAAATATCAAAATCCCGTAGATTTCTGATTCTAGTCCTAACAGTATTAGGATTCAGGAGCAGTTTTGGTAGAAAATTCATAACTTTCTACTCAGACCTCCGATTGAAGCTTATGAGTACTCGTTGGCAAGCTAACTCCGAGATCTACAACTTTCCTTTGAAGTCCAAGACCCAGTTCTGCCGTTTTCAATCCCGAAAAGGCCGTTGAAGTTGCTGCACGAATTCAGCAAAAATTCAGGATCTTATTTTGACTTGGATTCTACTCTAGGAAGGCTTTTAATCCAACTTGGAGTCCAAGTTAGACCCTAAACCGTCCTAGACTCCTTTCCAAGTTAGGATTGGAATTCCTAGGGTTAGTTCCACTATAAATAGCCACCTCCTATATCACAAATCACACACCTACATACCACACCTTCACATAATTCTCTTAGATTTATTTTTCTAGTTTTTCTTCTAGTTTAGGCAAGGGTGCCGCCACCCCCTATAACCATAGGGAGGTGCGGCAACTCTAGTATTTTGTCAAGGAGATTTCGCCCCTCCATAGTCCTGTAAGTACTCTTATGCCACTCATGGATTTTCCCAAATCCATGAGTAGCTAAATTCTTATACTTCTGATCCTTTGGTGAATTCAATCAATTGATATGGTGAGATTTCTATACTTATAATTTGGTATTTATTTTTGATAGATAGCATGTTAAACTCTGTTTTATTCCATGACCTTGATTTTTATTGGTTTATGTGGCCGATAAATTGATAATTTGAGAGATCAATTGCTAAGTCAGGCGGGATAGTTAATCCTCGAGTCTGATTGTTTGGTAGCAAGTTGATGACGTTTAATAGACGCTCAATTGGGTTTGCATGCCAATGATCTGATTTTATCTGATTGTTGTATGGTTTTACTTGTTAAGCATGTGTGAGAGAACTAATTAATTAGTTGATCTTAATGCTTTGTTGCTTGGTGAATCTTTAAGCCTTAACCGGTAATTGATTTGTTAAGTTAACAATAGGGGTAATTTAAGTCTTAACCGGTAATCTTATCTAAATAGCATGTTAGGTTTTTCCTAGACCAGTTATCATCAAGGATTTACTATTGAATTCATCTTTTAAATCAAGGACCCATATTCAATTTGATTGTTTTCTACCATTGGAGAAGAAGTATGCTTTAATTATTGTTTTCTTTCTTATCTGCTATAGATCTAGATTTAATTCACTTTGCTCTGTTTTCTAGTATAATTGTTTTCTGTTTAATTGCTTTCTTTCAACCTCTGTTTTCTGTCTTTTGTTTTGAGATATTTTAAGGATTGTATCTTAGGATAAAGTCTACACCCTTCTCTGTGGGATCGACCCCTACTTGCCCTATCTACTATAGTTAGGGTTTTGTGGGGAATTATTTTTATGATTGTTGACGACCGATCATAAATTTTGGCGCCGTTGCCGGGGAAGGGTAACTTTTTCTGGTATTTGCCGGGGAAGGGTAACTTTTTCTGGTTTTTGCCAGGGGAAGGAAAATAGACTAATCTGAAGACGAATCCTGGGAATTTTCTCTTTGTGTCTGCGTTTTTGATCTAAAAAAAAAATTCCGTTTTTAATTTTGAGTCTGCGTTTTTAACCTAATAAAAAGAGAAAAAATTTTTTGTTTTGTCCGTTTTTAATTTTGTGTTTTTGCGTCATATAAAAAAAAAGTTTTTCTGCATCATAAAAAAAATTTTGTTTTGCGTTTTCTTAAAAAATAAATAAAAAAAAATCTTGTCCCTGCGTTTTTTAGAAAAGAAAAAAAATATTTTCTTTATTTTTCTGTTTTTAATTTTAATTTTGTTTAAGAACTTTTACTACTAACAATTTTTCTTTTGAGTTTTTTGAGTTTTTCTAGGAAGTTTCATGCCAAAGACAAGAAGTAGTGGTACAGAAGACTTTGAATTTGATCCAGAGCTAGAAAGAATGTTATTTTCGCTAAGGAAGGAGAAATCAAATCGACAACAAGAAGAAGAACCATCCAATTCAAGTTCTCAATCAAGTTCTCCTAGATCTGCTGCTTCAACATCGTCAGAAGACATGGCAAACGAAGGTCCTAAAACCCTGAGAGAGCTGTCTGCACCAAACGTCAATACACACCGCTTAGCAATTCGATACCCGGATACGACTGCAAACTTTGAGATTAAATCTGGATTTATTCAGATTTTACCCAAATTTCACGGTCTGTCTGGAGAAGATCCTCACCGACATCTAACCGATTTCCAGATTGCCTGCACATCAACAAATATTCAAGGTATTACTGAAGACCAATTCAAGTTAAGAACTTTTCCATTCACTCTTGTGGATCGTGCAAAAGATTGGTTGTACCTCTTACCAACCGGTTCAATCACATCCTGGACGAGTCTTAAGAAGTTGTTCTTGGAAAAGTACTTTCCTGCCCATAAGGTATCAAGTATAAGAAAGGAGATTTGCGGAATTAAGCAACGCCATGGAGAGACAATGCATGAATATTGGGAACGTTTCAAGACACTATGTGCGAGCTGCCCCAATCATCAAATCATTGAACTGTTGCTGATCCAATACTTCTACGAAGGATTACTACCGTTTGACAGATCTTCCATAGATGCTGCAAGTGGAAGTGCTTTCATAGACAAAACTCCTACTGATGCTTGGACTTTAGTGGAGAACATGGCTGCCAACACTCAACAATTCGGATCTCGAGAAGACTATTCAAGACAAGGCGATACAAGAAGAATCAATGAAGTCTCTACCCATTCCACCTCACTGGAGCAACAACTTCAAGAAACAAGTCAGCAAGTCGCTGCGCTCACTGATTTATTCAATGCAAATTTTTCAAGTGTGCCTAAGATTTGTGGAATTTGTAAGCAAGGACACTACACTGATAAGTGCCCTTCTTTGGAACACACCGCGTAAGAAGTCAATGCTGTTGGAATGCAAGGAGCATATCAAAGGAAGCCTGAACCTTATTGGAGAGCCGAGCAACCAGGTCAACAAAGGATCCCATCGCAACCAAAGGTACCTCCTACGGAGAATGTAAGTGCAATCACCTTATGGAGTGGAAATGCCGCACAAGATGAAGGAGGGACGAGCTACACCAAAGAAGAATTGCAAGTACTTGACAACGAAATCAAGATTGAAGATGATCCCAGAAGAAAAGATGGCGCAACCACCAAGGAAACCGCCACCGACAAGACTGATTCTAAGAAAGGAGCCAGTAAAGAATCTTCATCGATGATATCTGCCCAGATTTCCAAAGGAAGACTAAGGATAGCAACTTTTCAGCAACACAAAGTTGAACCTTTTTATCAAGCCTGGGATAGATTCAAGAAGCTCTGCGCAGCATGCCCTCACCATGCCATAACACAACAGCTTTTGATTACATACTTCTATCAAGGATTAGGAGTAGATAGCCAAATTCTTGTGGATAGCGTGGACAACATCCCTTTGTTCGATAGAACCCCGGAAGCTGCATATGAAGCGTTGGAATCTTTGACTAAAGCAATTGCACCCCCTAGCTTTAGAAAGAGAAAAGCAAAGGAAGAGCAAGAAGCCAACAAGCATGGAGTTAAGCCACAAGGAGAGAAGCAGAAGATGGTTTTACTTGTTAAGCATGTGTGACAGAACTAATTAATTAGTTGATCTTAATGCTTTGTTGCTTGGTGAATCTTTAAGCCTTAACCGGTAATTGATTTGTTAAGTTAACAATAGGGGTAATTTAAGCCTTAACCGGTAATCTTATCTAAATAGCATGTTAGGTTTTTCCTAGACCAGTTATCATCAAGGATTTAATATTGAATTCATCTTTTAAATCAAGGACCCATATTCAATTTGATTGTTTTCTACCATTGGAGAAGAAGTATGCTTTAATTATTGTTTTCTTTCTTATCTGCTATAGATCTAGATTTAATTCACTTTGCTTTGTTTTCTAGTATAATTGTTTTCTGTTTAATTGCTTTCTTTCAACCTCTGTTTTCTGTGTTTTGTTTTGAGATATTTTAAGGATTGTATCTTAGGATAAAGTCTACACCCTTCTCTGTGGGATCGACCCCTACTTGCCCTATCTACTATAGTTAGGATTTTGTGGGGAATTATTTTTATGATTGCTGACGACCGATAAATATCGTAATATCGTAATATTAGTGTTGCATTTCCATGTCATGTCTTGCATTGCACAGGTAAAGGAGGACTAAACAACTTTGGGCCACAATTTCCTTTAGACCTTATTTTAATTAGTTTTGGACGGACTGCGACGAGGCTTCGGATATTGCTTTTGCTTTTGGGCTCATCTTCTTTGATTACCAATGGGCTTGCTCAGTTGATTGGGTCATTTTCACTTATTCAGGTAAACTTTATTCAATCATTGACTAATGGAAAAGAGAAGACAATAACAAGAAAAGTGCAATTTCCATTAGTGCCAATCTACAAATGACAAGAATTTTACAGATTACATAAGGAAAAATAGATTGGCTCGGCAGGCTTCAAGATGACCCGCTTCTCTTTTTGGGTGATTACTGCTTCCTTGGTTGTGATCCCAGAGCTCCAAACTGGCCTGCAAGGTAAGAAGAGATGCAAGAACAGAACATGAAACCAACAAGCTTTGCAAGGAAAGGCAATAACAGGGCATGACAAGAGAAAGGAAAGAGGGTCCAAGCTGCAACTAAGCAGGACTTCAACAACAATGCATCAAGACAAGGCCAACTCAGCAAGCATTCAATATAAAGAAGCAATTACAGCAAACAAGGAGGTCACCAAGCCAAAAGCCATCAAACAGCCAACAACTCAGACATGAAGCAAGCTACCTGATCATTCATAATGCTAAGGCAACGATAGTTCACCAACAGCAAACGAAACAAAAGCAGAGCATATTCGTGCATTTCAAACATATCCATATCAAAGCATTAGTGTCCAACATGTTATCAGATTATTGCAACAGCATTTTTACCATTACCAAGTCAGTAAGTCAAAGTAAGAGAGCAAGAGAAGAGTTCACCTGCTGCTGAAATCTCAGTGGCTTCAAGAGACAAGCTTGATTGGTCCAATTCAATAACCTGTGAAAAGAAGCACACGTGAGAGCGTTAGAGCAACTTGAGGATATCAAATGGGACTAAATCAACAACAAATAATTCCCATTGGGGTCGATCAGAAAAAGAGAGTACCTGAGAGCTAGCTCACCCTTCTGCACGTGAGGCAACAAAATTCATCTGAGGATAAAGAGAAAGCGAATTAGCAATGAAATTGAGATGGCTCAAAAAAGAACAAAATAAGGAAATAGAGAGGAAACTGCACCTATGCCAGCTCTCCTTACCTCCCACGTGCAAAAGCAATTCACAACTGCACAAGATGACAAAGAGGAAAATTAGCATAAAAAATCACATAAACAGAAAAGAGGAGGCCGCTAGAAAAACGGAGGAGGCACAGATTCCAAGAGAGAAAAACCCTAGCTTTTACCATTTTTTTTGTTAGCTTATGTTTTCTTCTTCTTCCATCAGTAGCCTTTAGCTTGAACCAGTTAATCAAATACCAAAAAAGTTTCCATTTTTCGTACAACTCAGAAAACACAAAAAAAGCATACAGTTTCTCGTTTTTAGATTTTTCTTTCAATACAATAACAAAGTCTTCCTTTCCTTTGCAGCATCATCAATAATCAAAAAATACAAAAAGAGAGTCCGGGTCAGGAAAAGATTCACCTTCTTTAGAATTTTAGTCCTTAGGGGATTTGGTCATATCTTTTATTTCTGCCTCCTCCATTGTCAAACCAAAGAAAACAAAAGGTCAGTTAGGTTGAGGGTTAGATCTCGAGTTTTAGGTCTCATTTTTGAAAACTAATCGGTCAAAAGGAAGAACACAGGGAGAAGAAACACTTATCTCAAATCCAGCCGCATCCGACGGTTGAGGTGGGAGATCGGAGAAAGGAAAGCCGGTTCGGGTTAAGGCAGTTGGAGGCATTTTGGGTTCGTTTTTGAGAAAACTAACCTCAGATCTGGAAGGGGGGAGACCAGGCGACGTTTTCTGCACATTTCAACGATCATCGGCATCTTACCGCAGCTCCGACGCGGTGGCCATGGGTGGCGTCGACAGTGGCGAGATGGAGAGAGGAGACGAGGTGAGAGAACATAAAGTTTTTTAAAAACCCTAACTTCTATTTAGTGGATATATATATAACTACTCTTTGGTATTTACTTAATGAGCATGCCACATTTATTCCTTGTTTAAGTTAGTCCTTTATTTTAATTCATGTTAATTCTCTTAGTTACATTTTCGTTTAAGTAGATCCTCATGTATGTCACCGTGTTCAGTTAGGTCCTATAATTGATGCATTTTGGTCCCTAATGTTGAATCTTCTGTTTGAGTGGTGCAATTTCGTCCTTTTCAACCTAAATTTAGAATTAATTTAGCTATTATGCTAAGTTAAGTTTGAATAAAATGATTTATGTAATTAAGAATTAAACTGAGGGAATTTAGAAATTAACTTAGGTTTTGGTAATTGGTAATCTAGAAGTATTTGGGTTTTTTTTTAGTTTAAAAAATAAAATGATTTAAGAATTGTAAATTTTGGAATTGGATAGTAAGTGCTTGGGCTTCACAATTCATGTTTAGGTATGCTATTTAGGTATGGGCTTTTACTTTTGGTTATGCTTTGGGTTTCTTGATTGCTTGGGCTTCTGATTTAGTTTCTTTTATGACTTGGGCTTTTGATTTATATTTTTGAGCTTTCATGCTTGTTTATGTTTTGGACTTCTGTTTAGTGCTTGGGCTTTTACCCATGCTTTTGTGATCCATCCTTGCATGATGGCTTTAGGATTTGGGCCAAGGTCTTTATCTAAAGGTTAATCTAAGGTTTAATTTAGAAGCTAGATTTAAATTTTCAAGATATGGAATAAAATTAAAGTTAGATTAATTTGATTTGCATTCATATTTAATTTTTGATAAATTGTTACAAATCATGGGACTTAAATAAAATTGATTCCTTTGGGCTTGAAATTTCCGGAAGGACACTTCCCAGTGTGTGGGTTTGGATCCAGAAGGGTTTCTCGTATAATCAAATGGTAATACACCCAATTATATTAAAATTGAAATTTTCATTCATCATTTGCATTTACCATCATCACTTGAGATTATTTTAAACTGATCCGATGATGGAATGATTAATTGGGACTTAGACCATCTTTGGCGGTCTTGATTTATCCTTTCTAGGCTTGGAATATCCGAAAGGGGGTCTTAGCCAGTATGAGTGGCAGGTGCCCGGAAGGTATTCCTCATATAATTATTCAGTAAAATATGCATTAAACTGGAAAACATGCATCACGTGCATTCATGCATCTAGGGTTTAGATTAATTAGTTTTCAATTAAAGTTCAAAAATAAAAATCCAAAAAAGGGATATTAAGAGTGAAATAGAATAAAACTATTCTTCAAAATTAAAAAGAGTTTGTGCTTGTGAATTGTTCTCTTTTAGTTTTCAAAGATAAAAAATCCAAAAAAAGAAATAATTGAGTCTTTCAAAATTAAAATATAAAAAGGTATTTTAAAATCCAAAAAAATTCAAAACTCAAAAATTAAAAAGAATTTCTTTCAAAGTGGGAAAGTTCCCAACAAGTTTTCAAAGTGTTCAATTTAGGTCTTTTCAAAGTGGGAAAGTTCCCATCAAGTTTTCATAGTTTTCAAATTGGGAAAGTTCCTACCAGGTTTTCAAATTGGGAAAGTTTCCATCATGTTTTAGTTTTCAAATTGGGAAAGTTCCCATCAGGTTTAAGTTTTCAAATTGGGAAAGTTCCCATCAAGTTTTGGTTTTCAATTTAGGGAAAGTTCCCGTCATTTTCCGTTTTAGTTTTCAAAGTGGGAAAGTTCCCATCAAAAGCATTTTTCAAATTGAGTCGTTTTAATGGTAGGTGTCGAAACGTTCGGGTCCGGGGTACCCTGTCGAGACGACGTTGGAAATGGAGTCGCCACTAATCAAAATTCTAAGGTGTGATGAGTCACCTAAAGGTCACTTAAGCTAAGTAAAGTCCATAGCTCAGCAATGGACCCACTAAACCTAAGGTCTGGTCTTTATAACCTAAATCTAGGTTCGGGAGTCGATTACGCCCGGGGAAGGATTAGCACCCCTGGAGCGCCCGTCAAGTGACGGTACCTCTTAGTCTAACTAGATCTACTGGGTCAAAAGAAAAAATGTTGCTTTTAATCCTAATCTTGATTATTATTAGAAAAAGGTTATAAAAAGAAAATAAAAACCATTTTTGAAACCAATATCGAGAATTCGAAGAATATAATCGAACATCGTCGATCTATTCTGTCTCGATTCTCTTTAACTTTTTGTTCTCTTGTTGAGTCTTCCGCACCGGGAAGAAATTTTGAAAATGCTGTGACAAAATCTTTTACCATCTTTGTTTTTGAAAAACTTGATCAATTTTATTAATTTCCAAAATCTTATTTTGGATTTACATAAAAAAACAGTTTTTTTTGAAAATGCTTACTTTGAAAACTCTTGAATTATCCCATTCTTAATTTTGAAAATCGAATAAGAGAACATGTTTTGAGAAAAACCATTTTTGAGAAAAACCTTTTATTACCTCTTTTGATTTTCTAATTTTTTCACTTTCTTTTTTTGGATTTTTCCTTTTTCCATCTCTAGATTAATTCATGTATGAAAATGATGAATGCAAAGTCCAATTTATTAAAGTTAATTCGCGTAACCTGGGTTTTTGAAAGCACTTCCCGGGATATATGCTCGGAGCCCCGACGCATCCCGAGAAGAGCCGTCTCATCCTCAGAGACATTCAGTGGCCCCGAAAACTCGATCACTCACTGAATGCCCCTTCTTCGGAAGGGTCACGGTCATTAACTGAATTTAGGAGGTGGCATGATATGCAAACAGATATAATCAATAACAGGTAAACATGATATGCATGCAATTAAATTCTACTTTACTAAATTATTATAGACCAAGGCCCGAGCCGGGCCAATTAACAAATTAAGAATAACTGAGAGAAATAAAAAACTTATGGGCCGGACTGGGTCTACTGGGAACCTTTTCTGCACACTAAGAAAATCATTAGTGAAGTTCAGGAGGCATACAAACAAATCAAGATGCAAATTCAAAATCAAAGACCAAAGCAAGAACAAATTGAATTTAAACAAATGAGAATATGGATCATGAGATATGCTTGTACCACAATTGAATCTAGTTTTAGGAAATCAAATCAATAGACTAAAAAAAAGTCTTAATTCCCAATTAAAAGTCATTTAAAAGGATTCACCAATTTCCTTCAAGTTATTTTCAAATTTGGAAAATTGGGTTTTTAACTCCAAGCTTTGTTTTTTTCAAGAATTAAAAATGACCCAAAGTGTCTTAACATGTCATCCTCAAGTTATTTTTAATTTAAGGAAAAATCATAACTTTAAATCAAAACCTCAATTTTTCAAATCCAAATTAACTTAATTCGAAATTATGAAATCAATTTAAATTACTTCCAACAAAACATCAAGATCTCAAAAATCAATTTGCCATGAATAAACACAATTTTCACTAAAAGTTCAATCTTTTAGCCTAAATCCCAATTTCCATATCTAATTTAGTAAAATTCAAAAAAGCAAAAAGCACAAATTAAACACCAATAATTTAAATTAAGCACCCAATTGCAAAAATTCTAGCATAATTTCTAAAATCAGGGGTCAAATTGAATAAAGCAAGGATCAAATTGCATTTAATTAAGAAATAAACCTTAAATCAGGGACTAGGACGCACAAATCAAAAGTAAAAACCTAAATCAGGGACAAAATTGCATCAGACAATAAAGATTACCCTAAATCAAGGACTAAATTGTAAACGGAAACAAGTTTCAGTCTTTATGTGAATTAATTTGGAACCAATAGGATTTAATTGCATAAAATTGAGGACCTAATTGAAAAAGGGTTAGAATTTTACCTTAATTAGATGGTTGGTATAAATACCAACACATCATCTCCTTCCTTAGAAAAGCCTAACCCTAGCCGCCACTTCTCAAAGCTCCAACCATCGCCGCCACCATGCCTCGCCGCGAAAACAGCTTCTCCGGCCTCGAATGAAGCCCACAAACTCGAGGTTTGCTCCCCTCGACGTCTCCAACCGAGATCCGGCCTCAACTCTTTCAGATTCAGCCGTAGAAACCCTTAAAGAAACCTCACCCGAGCCAAAACTTGAAGCCTATGATCTGCTCCATCGACGTTTCCAGCCCAGATCCGGCCTCAACTTTTTGCCAAGAACCACCATCCAAGCCTTGAAATACTCAAGCTTATCTCCCTCTTCCCCTTTAACTCGATTTTTCTTCTTTCAACCTCAAGAATAAACACTACCCGAAACGCCAACTACCACCGTTGGCACAAACTTCGAATCCCGGTAAGGGTTCCATGAAACCACCCGACGCATTCGGTGTCTTTAGTTTTTCAGAGTCTTGAGAAATTTTCCTTTCTCTTCGTGGGTATTGGGTTTTTAGGGAAAAAGCAAGTCCCCCAAAAAGATCATGGATTTTTCTGTATGAATCAAGGGGTGAGTATGAGGAGAGAATTTTTGAATGGGTAAGGAGATCTGAGCTTTTGTTTTAGGTTAGGGGTCTTGAGGTTTTTTTTTTTACTTTCTGATCAGATGGTCGATGGAGGAGGGGAAACCATTTTTTTGTATTCTTAGGGAGAAAGTTTAAGAGTACTTTTTTTATGTGTGTGTTGGGCATGACAGAGAGGTTATGGAGGCTGTGGAGAGTGTGTTCTGTGAAAAAGGGGGGGGATTGTTTTTGTGGGTTGCGAAATCTTTGGGAGAGTTGTTGTTCTTTGTGTGTTGTCAATGTTAAGCTAGAAAGAATTCTCGAGGTCTGTTGAGTGTGTGGTTTCTGGTTTGTAGAGGGTGAAGAGAGGGAATCTGTGAGGTTGTTAGAGAGAGTCCAGAGAGAATCCAATGGGTGTGTGCTAGTGTGTGTTGGGAGGATGGCCCTTGATGATCGAAGAGGGAGAGTTTTTTTCCGTTTTGTTTCGTTCAGAGAGCTGATCCTGCCAGCTAGCTTTCTCCTCCCTAACAGATAAGATTTTTTTCCTTATCTCTATTTTCCCTTCCTTTTCTCTAATTGAATCTCCCCTCCCCCTAGCTAACCACCTTTTTTGTTCTTTTTGCAGATTCTTAACCAAGAGATAGAGACTAAGCTATCAACCTGGTGAGCTGGCCAAATCAGCAGGTAATTTGCGCATCCAATTTGTTGACTTTGACCCTATCCTTTTGATGAATAACAAATGATGACAGATCTTGTATTTTGTTGATGATGATCTTTGGCATTAATTAATTTGAATCACACTTCTTGACTTGGATCGTACTTGATCCTGCTGCTTGCCTTAGTCTTACAGTTTTGATTGCTCTGGGACTCCATCTTGCTTGCTACCTTGTTTGTTTGATTAGTGTAAAATGCAAATGAAAATGACATGCTTTTATCTGCTTGTCATTCTTGTGGCATCACATTGCTACAATTGAACCTGTTTATGTATGTTAACTGAATTGGCCACCCCCCTTTGCACTTGTTTTGTTATATCTCACTGTTTTGGGATGCGTTGAATCATGCGTTGAATCTTGCGTTTATGTGATGCTGAATGTACATCTAAACTTTGTACCTCTACTTCTAAATTCCCAAGACTGCTTGCTGCTTCTACATTATGATCTCCTTTGTTTTCCTTGCTTTCACTATCACCCTGACTTAGTAACTTATAGTCTGGTTTCCTGCATGCATTCATTTTTCATGACTTTACTAGGATGTTGAGGTCTTGAATTCAATCTTGACTCTCTTAATCCTTAAAGCCTACAACAATCCTTCCCCAGGCTTATTTCAATCCATCCTTGCACGTTTGCTGTAATAATAGCTCCACTGTTTTGTGCTTTCCATTCCTTGTTACATTCCCTGCTGTTTTTGTGTGATGCCTGATGATTCGTGCTGATTCTTTTTCATTTGCCATTGACTTGTTGCTATTTGGATTTGAGTGTCTGCATCATGGCATATTCACCAATTAATGGTGTTTGTGCCCTAAGCTTGGGGTATATTTTTTTGTCCTGTGCACCCTTTTCTTTTCTTCTAACATGTAGGAGTACAGTTCAACGAGGGCTACAAAGTTGCTATGATTCCATTGAGTGATACAGTGAAGAGGTGATTTGAGAGAGGATACTTGTTGCCTTGAGTCCTTCCACCTACCCCTGTAATTTCTACATGCGCCAAAAGAAGGAAGAAAGAAGAGAAACAAGGGGTGTTTCCAACAAGAAATAATCTCTGATGTTTTATCTCAAGGAAAACCATGTAACTGTAAACCAAAGTTACTATTTGCTATTTTATCTTTTTGCACTAGAAATTGTAAATGTAAACACATTACTTTATTCTTTTGTAATTTATACTTATGCAAATGTTCCAAGGATAAATCCTACTAATGATTGCAATGCATGACTATGATTTATAATTAACATGTGCCACTAAACACATATATGACTAGTTTAGCAAATGAAAATGAATATAACATGCCTAATAAGGAATGAACCAAAAAAAAATGCTTAATGTGATGAACATGCTTAATGGGAAAGGAATGTGGTTAATGAAATTAAATTGGACAAAGACAAACCTAATGAAACAAGTGATATGAAAATGTCATTACTTATTACTAAGACAGCCTAAGCTATGTGATTATAGTGCAATGATATTGAATTGTTAAATGAAACTAAGCCATGAAAAAATGCAGAAATTCCAAAGGTGTCCATGAGTTAGTTAATCTAAATTAAATGCAAACTTAAAATGACCAAAATACCCCTGGACCTGCAGAAATGACCAAAATGTCCTTGAATGTGAAAATGATCAAAATGCCCCTAGGTGATCCTAATGCCAATTAAGCAACAAATTGATTTAAATAAAGGATATAGGACAAAAATGGGTGTCTACAGCTGCCCCTCTTTGTGTGCTTCCTAAATATCGGGAGGTTTACAAAAAAGTAGTTTGTATACTTTCTGAGAGTTAGAAAGTGCGCAAAGACATAGACACCCATTATATCAAGCAGAGACAGTAAAAAAAGGACCCAAAATAAATACCCAAAGCAGCCTCCGAGAAGGAAATTTAAAGCAAAGAGATCCTTGAATAGGATCCTGAAAACAACTGATGAAAACAACAATCCCGAATATGATCTGAAATTAAATGACAAGCAATGATCCTAATTGACAAAGCAGTAATCATGATTGAAATTGAATCATAAAGCAACAATAAAATTAATCTTGAAGGAAATATGAACTGCCCGGAGGACTTACAAATGCAAACTTTTAAAATAGAGACCTTGACCAAGGATATTAAACTTAAACATGAATCTTAGATGAAAAACTTTGATGAAATGACATGATACCCGGAGGTTTTAACAATGCAAACTCTGAATAGAGACCTTGAACAAGGATTTTAACTTACATGGAAATAAACCTGATTTGAGCTTACTTGGAAGTAAGGCTTGACTCATATGGAAATGAGTCCGGTTTTGGAAAACCTTATTAAACTTGGCTTATGGAAAAGCCTCTGCTGTATGGATGGACCCAATGTTTAAACTGACTCGCATGGAAACGAGTTTGACTTATGGAAAAGTCTATATGGCTTGGATGAAACCAAGGCTTAAACTGACTTGTATGGAAACGAGTTTGGCTTGTGGAAAAGCCTATGTGGCTTGGATGGAACCAAGGCTTAAACTAACTCGTATGGAAACGAGTTTGACTTATGGAAAAGTCAAAGCATTCGGATGGAACCAATGCAAAATCTTGAGAATTGAATCTGAATCACATGGAAGTGATTTTGGAAGAAAATACCTTTCGAAAATAACTCTGAATCTGATGTTGTAACTGAAAACTTCTTGATTGATGATGAAAAAGGACCAATGTGCGGTCAACAAATAACTCTTAGTCTGATGTTGTAACTGAAAACTTCTTGATTGATGATGAAAAAGGACCACTGTGCGGTCAACTTGAAAAATAACTCTGAGTCTGATGTTGTAACTGAAAACTTCTTGATTGTTGCTTTGAATCTTTACTTTCTTAACTTTGCTTCATTTCAGTTCTTCTTGAGTTGTCCTTGACCTTGCTTTCTTGTTCATGCTGAGGTCTGCATTTTCACCCCAAATCTGACTTGAATAATATGCTTCAAAAGATTCTTTTGCTTATCCCACTACTCCCTGTATCCAATTCCTTATCATATCTGTAACAAAATTTAACCAAAAGTTAAAATGCAGATACCAATCATGTAAGTGAACTCTTCGAAACATGTTATGAATTCATAACAAATGCCCCCATATGATCCTTATGAAATATATGCCCCAAACAGTTTAGGTTGGAAGAAAAAAAAACTCATTTTCTCTGAAAACTTTGTTAAATTTGAACTCTGAAGAGAATTGGTGGTCACCACTTAAATGCCCTTTGAAAAGCGAATTTTGACCTTGGACTCACAACTGGAATGCAATCTTACTTTCAAAAGCGAATTTTGATCCTGAACTCACAAATGGAAAGCAATTTTATTTTGAAAAGCGAATTTTGATCTTGAACTCACAAATGGAAAGAAATCTTATTATAAAAGCGAATTTTGACCTTGGGCTCACAAATGGAAAGCAATTTTATTGTAAAACTTCTTGTTCTGAAAACTTTTTCCTGAGACATGACTTGAGTCAACACTCCGTAAAAGGTCTGGGATTCGAAAATTGTTGAAGAGAGGTATAGCTTCAAAGAATTGGGTTCCTTTCGCAGAGCTGAAGCGTTTGATGTTTAAAAGTAACTCATTGCTCAGTATGGAGGTGTCATCTTTCTATTTCCTTGTTGAAACTGTGAGTGGCTCCTTGACTTCCCATTCTTGCTCTAGATTGCCCTTTCGGGTTTTCACCCTAGAGCTTCTTTTCTTCATTCTTCTTCTTTTTTTATCATTCATTTTTTTTATATGCACTTGAAAAACTCCAAATTCATCCGAAAACTGTTTAAAAGTTTTGACCCAAAATATTTTGCAAAAAGGATTGTTATTTTTGTTGAGGAAAAATCTCTTCTCGGATGTCCTCACTTGATCAAAGATGGACTTTTATTTAGGCGCGCAATGTAGACTAGGGTTCTGGGTTGCCAAAGAACGGATATAAAGGCTCAAAGATGTGTTTGAGGGTATTTGAATCAAGGATCATTTTCTGTCATGTGAAGGACCTTATTATACCAATTGTCCTTTTCTCCATCAATCAATTCTTTTTTTTTATTTGATTTGATTTGATTGATTTTTTTTTTCTGATTTTTTTGATTTGATTTTCGATTTTTTTTTCTCTCTCTTTTTTTATATATAATTTTTTTGAATTTCTTAATGGAGTGGACTCAATCACTATTGGGATGCCCCATTCAAATATTGAATGCACCCCCTTTATTTCGATGCTGATCCTTTTTCACCTTTGCCCCCCCAGTGTGGAGGGTGATCCTTGATTAGGGTTTATTTGAAAAGAAATCAATTAGGCTCAAAGGGGGACAACAATGAAGATTTTTCTACAAGTGAAGGGAATATGAAAGAGGGCCATTTATCACTTCAAGATTGAACATCTTCATTGAAGAGCATTCCTCGAGAAAACGAGTTTCGAAATCATTTTTGGAAATCAATTTTATCAAAACCTTTTTTCGAAGACCATGACTCTTTTGAAAACCATTTTGTTGGACTCCTCCAGATATTCCAAGTGCCTTTATTTTCCTTTTTCATTTTCGTTTTTTTCAATTTTTCATTCACTTTTTATTTTGATTTTTTTATTATTGGGAAATCATGACAGAAATTTGTACCATCTTTCATTGAAATGACCTTCCTAATGATGAACCTGAGCGAATTGATTTGCGCTCTTTGAATTGTGCACTGCTTCTTCTAGCTGAAAGAAATGTTTGGGATATTGAAAATTAACCTGGATGATTTGAAGGACAATTGAGAAAATTGAAATTCGATCATTTTGCCCTCAAGGCATTGTGATAACATTAATAGTATGACCAAATTGCCCTTTTTAGAAGAACATAGGACCTCAATGTTGGGTTCAAAGAGAATGGGCTTAATCAAGATTTGAAAGAATGTGAAGTGTGGGAGCAGTGTTGACGCCAATCACATTGTCTCCTTAAAACCTCTCTTTTTTTTTTTGAAAACATGGATTCAGTCCCCTCGAAATCATTGTTTTGACCAAACTAATTTTGAAACACCTTTTGATTAAATCACCGTCATTACTTTACTCACAACTCGAAATCAAAGCTTTGATTAAAACTGATTTTGAAGATTTTGATTAAAACTCATCATTCCTTTGCTCATAGTCCAGATAAAGGCCATTGACCCTTCTGCAAACACGCTTGATTCGGTTTTAGTGGTAAACACCAATCCCCTTCAAAACTCTTTTTATTAAGAACATATGATCTTTTACCTGAAGAAACCCTCTTTTTATTATCATTATCATTTAATGCAAGCTCATGCAAATATTTACAAAAGAGTTCTCATATCTACCAAATGCATGTTAGAAGGTAAATGAAAAAGGTAAGGAAAATGCCCCTGTTTGGCTTCCATTCTCCATATTTGCAGAGCTTCAAGGTAAATCAACTTGCCGTGGGCTTTATCCATAACACCAATATCTGTGAAATTGATAATGCTTTTGAGAAATGGAATGAAATATGATAATGAATGATGCGACAATGTTCTGAACTAGGAAATGCATCCATTTTATTACAAAAATGACGAAGTGAAACAAAAGCCCACTCAACTATCCTAATGTTCTTGGGCAAAAACACCAAGGATCCTAATCTGAAACAAATCTTTATTGCTCCATTCATTTAGATAACCATCCATGTTGGCTATGCTCTAATTAGAAACTCAACAACCCTGCTTTGATCAATGTCTGCATGATCTTCAAACTGGTGCAATTCTTCGTGCAAAGACCTTGAACATTCATATGGTACTCACATTGCACATTGGGATCATACCACATGGGATAAGGAGGCTGCATGGGTTCCACATACACTGGTTCCACAAGGCCCTGCTGGATGAGTTGATGAAGCAATTCTGTATAATCCATGGGAAATTGGGCAAACTTGAATCTCTCCTGATGAGACATGTACCCCTTTTGTTGGTCCTTTGGAATGGTTGGTTCTGAACCAAGCGATGATACTGGCCTTTTCTTTGATTCTCGAGGATACTCATGTGGTTGAAAGCTAGGTTGAGGACTCGACTGGTATGGATAGGAGTCTTGATCCACATATGAGTTTGTTGGTGGAAGTGGTAGATAAGGGTAAGGGTATGGGATATATGGCCCCGAGTGATCAAACTGTTGTCCTCTAGAGCTGGCTAATGGTGCTTCTATGCCATTCTGCACGCCGGTTTGATTCTTCTTCGTCTTTACCTTCTTCCCGCTTTTAAGCTTCCTTGACTTGAAATTGGCTTGATTGAGGAGGTATGAGGTATCCGTTGGCAGTTTAGGCACGAATGGGGTTCAAATAACAAGCGGAGAATTTGACTGGTTGGGATTGATTTGGTTGGGTTCAGCACTTCCTGCTTGCCCCACACCAATACTGGTTATTGTCATGTCTTGCCCTTCTGACACTAGAAGATCTTCTTGCGTTGTTTTTCCCTTCAATTCCACTAGCTGATGCTTCATCATGCTCATCTGCTTTTGCAATTCCTCATTCTCCTTCTTCATCCGCTGGTATTCAGTTAACTACTCTCCTTCCATTGCCCTTTTTTCCGATGAATCCTCCAAGAACTGATACAAATTTCAAGAACCATCAGAAATCTTTCTATTGAGAAACAGTATTGCACTCTAATTGTGGAGTGATGCTAAGGTTTAATGGGATGCATGAATGAATTCCATGGCATGATGAATGAATGCATGAGGAAAAAAATGGATGTACGATGCCTTGAAAGAGTGAATTTGTACAAACAAATGGAGGATCAATACTAAACTCAAAGAAATTCCTCCTTCCATTGATAGCAACTATCATTACACTATTCCATTATACTCTACTTCAAACATAACCTTAAATTTATACAAGCGAGGCTAAAGTAACAAAAGAAAGCCCAAACAAACTCCCCAAAAGTCCTTAGGCATAGACATCGGGATTTGAGTCAGATCAACACCATCAAATTCTCTACTTTCTAGTTCTTGGTTCTGAAATTTGGAGTACCTGTTGGCTCAAAGGTCAGTTTTCCCTCCTCAATCAACTTTTGCACATCATACCTCAGTCTTGTGCAACCTTCGGTGGAATGACCTACTGCTCCAGAATGATATTCGCAATGGGCATCACCTTTATACCATTTAGGGTAGGGTGGCTTCATGATGCTTGTGTATTGCTTGAGTCCAAGTAAGCCTCTTTGCACTAACTGAGGAAGCAATTCTGTAAAAGAGATTGGAATCGGCCTTATTGGCCTTTTCTGATTCTTCCTAGAACAAGTTGGTTGAGGGATTGATGGTGGTTTTGGCATTTGAGCGGGTGCTTGAAAATTTTACTGCGGATGAGGTGGGTACTGGTGAGGATTCGAAGGATTTCCCCAAGATCCAGTATTCAGAGGATATGAAGGTGGTGCAGAGTGGAGAGGCAAGGTTGACTGGTGTGCAGTACTTTGGGATTACATTACACCAAAAGATTCCACCTTTGACACATAACCCTTCAACTGCTCTACTTGCTTGGTAAATTCATCTATCCCTTTCGCAATTATGTCCAAGTTTGGAAGCTTTTCTGTGCCTGAGGTATGCCCTGATTCTGGGTGAGTCTGTTGCGTTGATACCCTCAAAAGAAGCTCCTTGACCCCTTCCCCATCACCAATGTTCACCACTAACCTAACAACCTGCTTTTTCAGCTCATCCATGTCGGATTCCAATCTTTCTTGCCTGCCTTCCAAACGGCTTATCCTCATTTCCGTAAACCTCTGATTATTTTCCAAGTGCTGCATTCGAGCTTCCAACCAATCCCCCATACTTCAACTGTATACGAGACTCCCTACTAAACAACTACGACGATGCATAACAAACACTGAATCAGCGACGTTTGCGCATGATCTAGGTGGACAAACTATATACAAAGATGCATCAACTCAAAAATGATTGTGATAATGCGAGATGGATGCGTGAACATATACGTGGATGTTATGATAACTTGACAAATCGTGAAAATATCCATGATACTGCAATAAGACATGGCAACCTATATCGACAAACAAATGAATGACATGGATGTGCATGATCAGTTATAAAATATATAAATGCATGAGACTGGAAAAAATGATGTCATGATATGTAAAGGTGAGACCTGCAACACAAATAAGTTATACAGATGCAGGTGCAAAAAGATAAAACAAAAGGGAAGAAACAAAAACTCGTTAGTAATTGAATATGAACAAATAGCTGAAAATCAAACAGAGGAATCATGCCCCTTTTATTCTTGAATAACAAAATCCTTTTTTTTTCCAGAAAAATCAAAAGAACGAAAATGCTCTTGGGGCGGGAAGTCTGCCTACTGCGGATAAAGTCATTATCCGCTCTACAATCTTATTTGAAAATCGCGAAAGAGATAAAGGTTAGAAGTGTCCCTTCTGTGTGTCCTATAAACTCATCCTCTCGGGTTTGGCTTTATACAGGTTGGTTTTCTCACTTTCTGCATGCTGGGTTTTGGTCAGACTCTAAAGGTTCCCAAATCGTCCTTACTAACGCCCACTCTAGGCTAGAAAGGCCCCCGATTCTCACCCATTATAGGTTCACTGAAAAGGGTTCAATCTGAGTGGAGGAATTTCCCATAACCCATACGGGGATCTTAATTGACCCCACAAAGGTTAGCTAATCTGCCCCCGAACTAAGGGTATAAAGTTCAAGCCCCGGGTTCGAGCGGATGTATGCAATGCAAATAGTGATGTGGTGCAGAAGGGACATACAAACCTTTACCATTATCGACATACTAAACCAAAACCCCCCAACTTAACCCTAATCTAGCAGCTGACCACCAATCAAACACAACACGAAAACACGGTTAAGCAATAAACGCAAATAATAATCAACAACAAACACTGACAATGCAACCAATTACTGTTAAGACCCTAGATCTTGTTCAACTAAGTGAGGCCTGACTCTCTAATGTCCCCAGCGGAGTCGCCAAGCTGTCGAAACGTTCGGGTCCGGGGAGCCCTGTCGAGACGATGTTGGAAATGGAGTCGCCACTAATCAAAATTCTAAGGTGTGATTAGTCACCTAAAGGTCACTTAAGCTAAGTAAAGTCCATAGCTCAGCAATGGACCCACTAAACCTAAGGTCCGGTCTTTATAACCTAAATCTAGGTTCGGGAGTCGATTACGCCGGGGGAAGAATTAGCACCCCCGGAGCGCCCGTCAAGTGACGGTACCTCTTAGTCTAACTAGATCTACTGGGTCAAAAGAAAAAGGTTGCTTTTAATCCTAATCTTGATTATTATTAGAAAAAGGTTATAAAAAGAAAATAAAAATTATTTTTGGAACCAATGTCAAGAATTCGAAGAATATAATCAAACACCGTCGATCCATTCTGTCTCGATTCTCTTTCACTTTTTGTTTTCTTGTTGAGTCTTCCGCATCGGGAAGAAATTTTGAAAATGCTGTGACAAAATCTTTTACCATCTTTGTTTTTGACAAACTTGATCAATTTTATTAATTTCCAAAATCTTCTTTTGGATTTACATAAAAAAACAGTCTTTTTTTGAAAAATGCTTACCTTGAAAACTCTTGAATTATCCCATTCTTAATTTTGAAAATCGAATAAGAGAACATGTTTTGAGAAAAACCTTTTTTGAGAAAAACCTTTTATTACCTCTTTTGATTTTCTGATTTTTTCACTTTCTTTTTTTCTTTTTGGATTTTGTCCTTTTTCCATCTCTAGATTAATGCATGTATGCAAATGATGAATGCAAAGTCCAATTTATTAAAGTTAACTCGCGTAACCCGGGTTTTTGAAAGCACTTCCCGGGATATATGCTCGGAGCCCCGACACATCCCGAGAAGAGTCATCTCATCCTCAGAGACATTCAGTGGCCCCGAAAACTCGATCACTCACTGAATGCCCCTTCTTCGGAAGGGTCACGGTCATTAACTAAATTTTGGAGGTGGCATGATATGCAAACAGATATAATCAATAACAGGTAAACATGTTATGCATGCAATTAAATTCTACTTTACTAAATTATTACAGGCCAAGGCCCGAGCCGGGCCAATTAACAAATTAAGAATAACTGAGAGAAATAAAAAACTTATGGGCCGGACTGGGTCTACTGGGGACCTTTTCTGAACACTAAGAAAATCATTAGTGAAGTTCAGGAGGCATACAAACAAATCAAGATGCAAATTCAAAATCAAAGACCAAAGCAAGAACAAATTGAATTTAAACAAATGAGAATATGGATCATGAAATATGCTTGTACCACAATTGAATCTAGTTTTAGGAAATCAAATCTTTAGACTAAAAAAAGTCTTAATTCCCAAATTAAAAGTCATTTAAAAAGATTCACCAATTTCTTTCAAGTTATTTTCAAATTTGGAAAATTGGGTTTTTAACTCCAAGCTTTGTTTTCTTCAAGAATTAAAAATGACCCAAAGTGTCTTAACATGTCATCCTCAAGTCATTTTTAATTTAAGGAAAAATCATAATTTTAAATCAAAACCTCAATTTTTCAAATCCAAATTAACTTAATTCGAAATTAGAAAATCAATTTAAATTACTTCCAACTTGAACATCAAGATCTCAAAAATCAATTTGCCATGAATAAACACAATTTTCACTAAAAGTTCAATCTTTTACCCTGAATCCCAATTTCCATATCTAATTTAGTAAAATTCAAAAAACCAAAAGCACAAATTAAATACCAATAATGTAAATTAAGCACCCAATTGTAAAAATTCTAGCATAATTTCTAAAATCAGGGATCAAATTGAATAAAGCAAGGATCATATTGCATTTAATTAAGAAATAAACCTTAAATTAGGAACTAGGATGCATAAATCAAAGTAAAAACTAAATCAGGGACAAAATTGCATCAGACAATAAAGATTACCCTAAATCAAGGACTAAATTGTAAACGGAAACAAGTTTCAGTCTTTATGTGAATTAATTTGGAACCAATAGGATTTAATTGCATAAAATTGAGGACCTAATTGAAAAAGGGTTAGAATTTTACCTTAATTAGATGGTTGGTATAAATACCAACACATCATCTCCTTCCTTAGAAAAGCCTAACCCTAGCCGTCGCTTCTCAAAGCTCCAACCATAGCCGCCACCATGCCCCGCCGCGAAAACAGCTTCTCCGGCCTCGGATGAAGCCCACAAACTCGAGGTTTGCTCCCCTCGACGTCTCCAACCCAGATCTGGCCTCAACTCTTTCAGATTCAGCCGTAGAAACCCTTAAAGAAACCTCACCCGAGCCAAAACTTGAAGCCTCCGATCTGCTCCATCGACATTCCCAGCCCAGATCCGGCCTCAACTCTCTGCCAAGAACCACCGTCCAAGCCTTGAAACACTTAAGCTTATCTCCCTCTTCCCCTTTAACTCGATTTTTCTTCTTTCAACCTTAAGAATAAACACTACCCGAAACGCCAACTACCACCGTCGGCACAAACTTCAAATCCCAGTAAGGGTTCCATGAAACCACCCGACGCATTCGGTGTCTTCAGTTTTTCAGAGTCTTGAGAGGATTTCCTTTCTCTTTGTAGGTATTGGGTTTTTAGGGAGAAAGCAAGTCCCCCAAAAAGATCATGGATTTTTCTGTATGAATCAAGGGGTGTGTATGTGGAGAGAATTTATGAATGGGTAGGGAGATCTGGCCTTTTGTTTTAGGTTAGGGGTCTTGAGGTTTTTTTTACTTTCTGATCAGATGGTCGATGGAGGAGGGGAAGCCATTTTTTTGTATTCTCTGGGAGAAAGTTTTAGAGTACTTTTTTTCTGTGTGTTGGGCATGAGAGAGAGGGGTTATGGAGGCTGTGGACAGTGTGCTGTGTGAAAAACGGGGGGATCGTTTTTGTGGGTTGCAAAATCTTTGGGAGAGTTGTTGTTCTTTGTGTGTTGTCAATGTCAGGCCAGAAAGAATTCCCGAGGTCTGTTGAGTGTGTGGTTTTTGGTTTGTAGAGGGTGAAGAGAGGGAATCTGTGAGGTTGTTAGAGAGAGTCCAGGAGAATCCAATGGGTGTGTGCCAGTGTGTGTTGGGAGGATGGCCCTTGATGATCGAAGAGGGAGAGGTTTTTTTCATTTTGTTTCGTTGAGAGAGCTGACCCTGCCAGCTAGCTTTCTCCTCCCTAACCGATAAGATTTTTTTCCTTATCTCTATTTTCCCTTCCTTTTCTTTAATTGAATCTCCCCTCCCCCTAGCTAACCACCTTTTTTGTTCTTTCTGCAGGTTCTTAACCAAGAGATAGAGACTAAGCTATCAACCTGGTGAGCTGGCCAAATCAGCAGGTAATTTGCGCATCCAATTTGTTGATTTTAACCCTATCCTTTTGATGAACAACAAATGATAACAGATCTTGTATTTTGTTGATGATGATCTTTGGCATTAATTCATTTGATTCACACTTCTTGACTTGGATTGTACTTGAGTCTGCTGCAACTTTTATATGCTTGCTGCTTGCCTTAGTCTTATAGTTTTGATTGCTCTGGACTCCATCTTGCTTGCTACCTTGTTTGTTTGATTAGTGTAAAATGCAAATGAAAATGCCATGCTCTTATCTGCTTGTCATTCTTGTGGCATCACATTGCTGCAATTGAACTTGTTTATGTATGTTGACTGAATTGGCCACCCCCCTTTGCACTTGTTCTGTTATATCTCATTGTTTTGGGATGCGTTAAATCATGAAAGTAGTGGCACTGCTCTTGCGTTTATGTGATGCTGAATGTACATCTAAACTTTGTACCTCTACTTCTAGATTCCCAAGACTGCTTGCTGCTTTTGCATTATGATCTCCTTTGTTTTCCTTGCTTTCACTATCACCCTGACTTAGTAACTTATAGTCTGGTTTCCTGCATGCATTCATTTTTCACGGCTTTACTAGGATGTTGAGGTCTTGAATTCAATCTTGACTCTCTTAATCCTTAAAGCCTACAACAATCCTTCCCCAGGCTTATTTCAATCCATCCTTGCACGTTTGCTGTAATAATAGCTCCACTGTTTTGTGCTTTCCATTCCTTGTAACATTCCCTGATGTTTTTGTGTGATGCCTGATGATTCAAGCTGATTCTTTTTCATATGCCATTGACTTGTTGCTATTTGGATTTGAGTGTCTGCATCATGGCATATTCACCAATTAATGGTGTTTGTGCCCTAAGCTTGAGGTACATTTTTTGTCCTGTGCACCCTTTTCTTTTCTTCTAACATGTAGGAGTACAGTTCAACGAGGACTGCAAAGTTGCTATGATTCCATTGACTGATACAGTGAAGAAGTGATTTGAGAGAGGATACTTTTTGCCTTAAATAAAGGATATAGGACAAAAATGAGTGTCTACAGTAAGTTTTAAAGATAATCCTCTCATGAGAAGCCCAAAAAGAGAACAAACAATAAACGGGTTCAATTCCCAATATTCCTATTTTAAAAATACAAAATCCACTTTTGCTTGTTTATTTGCTTAATTTCAAAAATTAATAAAATTTCTTAATAGCATGAAAATACTTTAAGAATAGAGACAACCGGTAATAGAAACCCACAGTTAATTTTACACTAGTCAGTGCTGTCATTTTGACGGGCGTCGTGGGGGTGCTAATCCTTGCCCACGTGTACCCGACTCCCGAACCTTATAACTCTGGTTAGAAGACCGTTTATTAGGTTTAGTGTTACCTTAGCCAAGTTTAGGGTAATATTAGACTTAATAATCTAATAGGTGGCTAATTACACCTATGTTAAAAAAGATTAGTGTTGACTCCCATAGGTTCCAATTGACTCCATTTTAAGTCGTTAAACGGTAGGGTTCGAACCCCGAACCAGCACGTTGCGACAGCTTGGCGACTCCGCTGGGGACGGTTAGAGAGTCGAAATGATTGCTGGTTTAGAATTTAACTAGGGTTTGCATAATTGGTTGTTTAATTGTTGTTTATTCTTAATTCATGTTTTCATGCTTTGTTTATATTTTGTATATATTCTGTCTAATCCATATTTGCTCTATCTTCTTTGAGGGTAGTTTAGTAATTTGGGCAAGGTTTTAGTAAAGGTTTGTATGTTCCTTCACACGTGCACTAATAGATTTGCATTTGCATTGCATGAGCTTATACTGGAGCTTTAACCCTTTGTGAGGAGGCAAAGTAGCTAGCCCTCGTGTGACGATAGTCACCGTGCTGGTTTTCAGTGAAACACCTCCACTCAGATTGAACCCTTTTCAATGAGCCTATAATGGGTGAGAACTGGGGGCCTTACTAGCCTAGAGTGGGCGACAGTAAGGACAATTTGGGAACCTTTAGAGTCTAACCAAAACCAAGCATATAGTGGTGAGAAAGCCAACTGGTATAGAGCCAAACCCGAGAATGAGTGTGTAGGACACAAAAGGAACATTTTTAACCTTTTATCTCTTACTATCATCTTCAAAATTGAGACTGTAGAGTGGGTAATGACTTTATCCGCAGTAGGTAGACTTCCCGCCCCAAGTTAATTTTCATCCTTTTGATTTTTCGAAAAATAAAAAAAGGTTTTGTTATTCAAGAATAAAAAGGGGCATGATTTTCCTTCAATTTTCGGTTATTCATGCTTTATCTTTATATTTAGTTACTAACCACTTTTGTTCTGTCTCTCTTTACTTCTTGCGGTGCATATTAATAACCTTTTTTATTTTGCAGGTTTCATTGCAGAAAATAATGACATCATTTTTGCATTCTCATGCATCCATATATTCCATAATTGATCATGCATATCCATGCCATTCAATTGTTAGATTGCCATGTCATGTTGCATTTTGTGCACATTTCCATGGTCTGTCAAGTTATCATCACATTCATTCAGTTGTATATGTCCATACATTGATCATGCCTTATACATTCATTTGCACACATATTTATCATGCACTATCATTATCATTTGTAGATGAATACGTTTTGGGCATATAGGCAACACATTTCTTGTGGATACTACTTTTTCTATCTATCAGAGTCTAGCACAATCAGGGGAACATCATTTAAAAGCATTGGGGAGAATTTGAAAGAAGCCAGACCGTGCCAGTAAATCGCTCTCGCTCAAACAAATGGCCATTCAATAAAGAACTCGGGGGTTTCAGGAAGAATTGACAATGCCAAATCAGTCATAAAGGGGCAACAGAAGCCCACAAAAGGGGAGAATTTCTCAAACTTCGGAGCATATCTTACACACGGGCATTTTGGCTTAAATCATTGTATTTTGAATCTTTAACATATAGGATTGCATTGTGTTAATAGTGGTTAAAATTGTTGATCTTTCATTGCGAACAGAAGTGACTTGAGAAGACGAAGTTCATTTGTTTAACAATAATGATAATAAAGGAATAAAATGAAAAAGAGAGGTTTTCTTCAAATAAGTGATCACGTGTTCATTTAATAAAAAGAGCTTTTGAAGTGGATTGGTGTTTACCACTAAAACTAACCCAAGAGTGTTTGTGGAAGGGTCAATAACCTTTATCTGGACTGTGAGTAAAGGAATGATGAGTTTTAATCCAAAGATGTTTCAAAAGCAGTTTTAGTCAAAGCAATGGTTTCAAGGTGTGAGCAAAGGAACGATGAATCAAAGGATGTTTCAAAAATTAGTTTTAGTCAAAGCAATGATTTCGAGGTGACTGAATCCACATTTTCAAAGGTTTTAAGGAGACAATTTGATTGGTGTCAACATTACTCCCAAAACAGCGAAACTCCAAATTCCTTCAAATCCAGGTTAAACCTATTCTCTTGGAACCCAATACCAAAGTCTTGTTTTCTTCAAAAAGGGGCAATTCGGTCACATTATTAATATCATCACAGTGCCTTGAAGGCAAAATGACCAAACTTCAATTTTTTCAATGTCCCTTAAATCACCAGGTTAATTTTCAATATCCCAAACTTTTCTTTCGGCCAGAAGAAGCAGTGCACAACTCAAAGAGTTCAAATCAATTCGCTCAGATTCATCATTAGGAGGGTCATTTCAATAAAAGGTGGCACAAAGTTTTGCCATAATTCCCCGATTAAAAAGAAGAAGAATAAGAAGAAGAAAGAAAAAGAAAAACCACTTGAAACATCCGGAGGAGTCCAACAAAATGGTTTTCAAAAAGAGTCATGGATTTCAAAAGGTTTTGATAAAATGGTGTTCTAATAAAAGATTTTCGAAACCCGTTTTCCCGAGGAATGCTCTTCAATGAAGATGTCCAATTTTGAAGTGATAAATGGCTTTCTTTCATATTCCCTTCACTTGTAGAAAAATATCCGTTGTTGTCTTCTTTGAGCCTAATTAATTTCTTTTCAATGAACCCTAATCAAGGATCACCCTCCACACTGGGGGCATAGGTGAAGAAGGATCTGCCTCGAAAGAAAGGGTTTGCACTTAATATTGAATAGGGTATCCCGATAGTAATTGAGTTTACTCCATCAAGAAATTCAAATCAAAAGTCAATAAATATGCAAAAAAAAAAAATTGAAAGTAAAAGTAAAATTGAAAATTGAAAATTGAAAAAAGAAAATTGATGGAGCAAAGGACAATTGGTATGATAAGATCCTTCACATGTCAAAAAATGATCCTTGATTCAAATACTGTCAAACACATTTTTTGAGCCTTTATATCCATTCTTTGGCAACCCAGAACCCTAGCCTACATTACGTGCCTAATAAAAGTCCATCTTTGATCAAGTGAGGACATTCGAGAGGAGAATTTCCCTCAACAAAAATAACGGTCCTTTTTGCAAAATATTTTGGGTCAAAACTTTTAAAAAGATTTTTCGGGTGAATTTGGAGTTTTCAAGTGCAAAAAAAAAAAAGTGGGGGGGGGGGGGGGCTCTAGGGTGAAAACCCGAAAGGGCAGTCTAGAGCAAGAAGGGGAAATCAAGGAGCCACCCACAGTTGTGACAAGGAAACGGAAGACGACGTCTCCATCATAATAGTGAGCAATAAGTTACTTTCAAGTGTCAAATGCTTCAGCTCTGCCAAAAGAACCCAATTCTTTGAACCATATCTCTGTTTAACAATTCCCAAACCTTATACCTTGCACAAAGAATGTTGACTCAAATCATGTCTCAGAAAAAGATTTCAAAACAAGAAGTTTTATAATAAGATTGCTTTCCATTTGTGAGTCCAAGATCAAAATTCACTTTTCAAAGGGCATTTTAGTGGTGATCACCAATTCTCTTCAAAGTTCAAATTTAACAAAGTTTTCAGAGAAAATGAGTTTTTTTCCAACCTGAACTGTTTGGGGCATGTACTTCATAAGGGTCATATAGGGGCAATGTTTATGAATTCATGACATGTTTCAAAGAGTTTCAATCACATGATTCTTACTTATTTGAATTTTGATTATTGGTCAAATTTTGTTATAAAATAACAAGGGAATGGATACATGGAGTAGTGAAATCAGCAAAAGAATCTTTCAAAGCATATTATTCAAGTCAGGTCTGGGGCAAAGATGAAGAAACCAACATGAACAAGAAAGTAAATCCAAGGTCAAATCAAGAAGAACGAAAGGTTGCAAGGAGGCAAAGTCAAGAGACCAAACATTCAGAACATCAATCAAGAAGTTTTCAGTTACAACATCAGACTCAAAGTTATTTTCCAAAAGGTATTCTTTTTCAAAATCACTTCCATGTGATTCAGATTCAATTTTCAAGATTTTGCTTCGGTTCCATCCGAATACTTTGGCTTTTCCATAAATCAAACTTATTTCCATACGAGTCAGTTCAAGCCTTGGTTCCATCCAAGCAGTAGGGGCTTTTACACAATCCAAACTCGTCAGTTTAGCCTTGGTTCCATCCAAGCAAAAAGGGCTTTTCCATAAGCCAAGTTCAATGAGGTTTTCCACAACTGAGCTCATTTCCATATGAGTCAAGCCTTACTTCCAAGTAGGCTCAAGTTAAGCTTGTTTACATACAAGTTAAGTTCCATCCAAGTTAATCTTTTCTCGTTTCCATGCAAGTTTGCAATTTAGTGACCAAAGTTGGTCTTTTCTCACTTCCATGCGAGTCTACCATTTAGTGACCAAAGTTGGTCTTTTCTCGCTTTCACATGAGTTTACGATTTGGTGACCAACGTTGGTCTTTTCTCGGTTCCATGCAAACTTACAATTTAGTGACCAAAGTTGGTCTTTTCTCGCTTCCACGTGAGTTTACTATTTGGTGACCACAGTTGACAGTTGTTTCAATTTCAATTCTTCAAATTCAATTCTCCAATGTTTCAATTTCAATTTTTCAATGTTTCGAATTCAATCCTTCAATACTTCAATTTCAATTCTTCAAATTCAATATTCAATTCTTCAAGTTCAATCCTTCAATGTTTCAAATCCAATTCTTCAATGTTTCAATTTCAATATGCCAATGTTTCAATTTCAATTATTCAAGGCTTCAATTTCAATTCTTAAATGCTTCAATTTCAATTCTTCAATGTTTCAAATTCAATTCTTCAATGCTTCAATTTCAATTCTTCAATGCTTCAATATTTCAATGCTTCAATTTCAATTATTCAATGCTTCAATATCAATTCTTCAACGCTCTAATTTCAATACTTCAATGCCTCAACTTCAATTCTCCAATGCTTCAATTTCAATTATTCAATGCATCAATTTACTTCAATGATCCAGGGTGGTCTTTTTTCTTACTTCAATGATCCAAGGTGGTTTTTCTTCAATTTCAATTATTCAATTTACTTCAACGATCCAGGGTGGTCTTTCTTCAAATTAAATTATTCAATACAACTTCAATTTCAATATTTCAATGCTTCAAATTCAATTCTCCAATGCTTCGATTTCAACATTTTGATGCTTCAATTTCAATACTTCAATGCTTCAATTTCAATTCTTCAATGTTTCAATTTCAATTCTTCAATGTTTCAATTTACTTCAATGATCCAGGGTGGTCTTTCTTCAATTTTAATTATTCAATGCGTCAATTTACTTCAATGATCCAGGGTGGTCTTTCTTCAATTTTAATTATTCAATGCACCAATTTACTTCTATGATTCAAGATGATCTTTCTTCAATTTTTCAATTTATTTTCGATTGATCCAGGGTGGTCTTTCTTCATTTCTTCAACTATTCAAACGCTTCAGTTCTTCAATTATTCAATGCACCAATTTACTTCAATGATTCAGGATGATCTTTCTTCAATTCTTCAATTTATTTTCGATTGATATAGGGTGGCCTTTCTTCAATTCTTCAACTATCCAAACGCTTTAGTTCTTCAATTATTCAGTGCTCCAATTTACTTCAATGATTCAGGATGATCTTTCTTCAATTCTTCAAATTATTTTCGATTGATCCAGGGTGGTCTTTCCTCAAGATTACAAATTACTTAGTTTTTTTTAAGAAAAAGTTCTTAAAGTTTTTTCAATAAAACGGGTGTCTACGTCTTTGCACATTCCCAACCCTCAGAAAGTATGCAAACTACTCTTTTGCACACGTGCTGATAGTTAGAAAGCTCGAAAAGAGGGGCAGCTGTAGACACCCATTTTTAGCCAGTATCCTTTAAATTAGATTAAATTATTTCTTAATTTATGATCATGAGCATTTAGGCCAGTTCTTAATTTCCTAGATCATTTTAGTGGAATTGTTCAAATTGCATCGTGCATGACTCATTACTTTTCTTTTTACATTAGCATGTCACATCTTGTTTTTGCATTAACATATCGTAATATCGTAATATTAGTGTTGCATTTCCTTGTCATGTCTTGCATTGCATAGGTAAAGGAGGACTAAACAACTTTGGGCCACAATTTCCTTTAGACCTTATTTTAATTAGTTTTGGACGGACAGCGACAGGGCTTCGGATATTGCTTTTTCTTTTGGGCTCATTTCTTTGATTACCAATGGGCTTGCTCAGTTGATTGGGTCAATTTCACTTATTCGGGTAAACTTTATTCGATCATTGACTAAGGGAAAAGAGAAGACAATAACAAGAAAAGTGCAATTTCCATTAGTGCAATCTACAAATGACAAGAATTTTACAGATTACATAAGGAAAAATAGATTGGCTCGGCAGGCTTCAAGATGACCCACTTCTCATTTTGGGTGATTACTGCTTCCTTGGTTATGATCCCAGAGCTCCAAACTGGCCTGCAAGATAAGAAGAGATGCAAGAACAAAACATGAAACCAACAAGCTTTGCAAGGAAAGGCAATAACAAGGCATGACAAGAGAAAGGAAAGAGGGTCCAAGCTGCAACTAAGCAGGACTTCAACAACAATGCATCAAGACAAGGCCAATTCAGCAAGCATTCAATATAAAGAAGCAATTACAGCAAACAAGGAGGTCACCAAGCCAAAAGCCATCAAACAGCGAACAACTCAGACATGAAGCAAGCCACCTCATCATTCATAATGCTAAGGCAAAGATAGTTCACCAACAGCAAACAAAACAAAAGCAGAGCATATTCATGCATTTCAAACACATCCATATCAAAGCATCAGTGTCCAGCATGTTATCAGATTATTGCAGCAGCATTTTTACCATTACCAAGTCAGCAAGTCAAAGTAACAGAGCAAGAGAAGAGTTCACCTGCTGCTGAAATCTCAGTGGCTTCAAGAGACAAGCTTGATTGGTCCAATTTAGTAACCTGTAAAAAGAAACACACGTGAGAGAGTTAGAGCAATTTGAGGATATCAAATGGGACTGAATCAGCAGCAAATAATTCCCATTGGGGTCGATTAGAAAAAGAGAGTACATGAGAGCCAGCTCACCCTTCCGCACATGAGGCAACAAAATTCATCTGATGAAAAAGAGAAAGCGAATTAGCAATGAAATTGAGATGGCTCAAAAACAGACAAAATAAAGAAATAGAGAGAAAACTGCACCTATGCCAGCTCTCCTCACCTCCCACGTGCAACAGCAATTCACAACTGCATAAGATGACAAAGAGGAAAATTAGCAAAAAAAAATCACATAAACAGAAAAGAGGAGGCCGCTAGAAAAATGGAGGAGGCACAGATTCCAAGAGAGAAAAACCCTAGCTTTTACCATTTTTTTTGTTAGCTTATGTTTTCTTCTTCTTCCATTAGTAGCCTTTAGTTTGGACCAGTTAATCAAATACGAAAAAAGTTTCCATTTTTCGTACAACAACTCAGAAAACACAAAAAAAGCATACAGTTTCTCTTTTTTGGATTTTTCTTTCAATACAATAACCAAGTCTTCCTTTCCTTTGCAACATCATCAATAATCAAAAAATACAAAAAGAGAGTCCGGGTCAGGAAAAGATTCACCTTCCTTAGAGTTTTAGTCCTTAGGGGATTTTGTCATAGCCTTTATTTCTGCCTCCGCCATTGTCAAACGAAAGAAAACAAAAGGTTAGTTAGGTTGAGAGTTAGATCTCGAGTTTTAGGTCTCATTTTTGAAAACTAATCGGTCAAAAGGAAGAACACAGGGAGAGGAAACACTTATCTCAAATCCAGCCGCATCCGACGGTTGAGGTGGGAGATCGGAGAAAGGAAAGTCGGTTCAGGTTAAGGCAGTTGGAGGCATTTTGGGTTCGTTTTTGAGAAAACTAACCTCAGATCTGGAAGGAGGGAGACCAGGCGACGTTTTCCGCACATTTCAACGATCACCGGCGCCTTACTGCAGCTCCGACGCGGTGGCCATGGGTGGCGTCGACGGTGGCGAGATGGAGAGAGAAGACAAGGTGAGAGAAGGTAAAGTTTTTTAAAAACCCTGACTTCTATTTAGTGGATATATATATAACTACTCTTTGGTATTTACTTAATGAGCATGCCACATTTATTCCTTGTTTAAGTTAGTCCTTTATTTTAGTTCATGTTAATTCTCTTAGTTACATTTTCGTTTAAGTAGATCCTCATGTATGTCACCGTGTTCAGTTAGGTCCTATAATTGATGCATTTTGGTCCCTAATGTTTAATCTTTTGTTTGAGTGGTGCAATTTCGTCCTTTTCAGCCTAAATTTAGAATTAATTTAGCTATTATGGTAAGTTAAGTTTGAATAAAATGATTTAGGTAATTAAGAATTAAACTAAGGGAATTTAGAAATTAACTTAGGTTTTGGTAATTGGTAATCTAGAAGTATTTGGGTTTTTTTTTAGTTTAAAAAATAAAATGATTTAAGAATTGTAAATTTTGGAATTGGATAGTAAGTGCTTGGGCTTCACAATTCATGTTTAGGTATGTTATTTATGTTTGGGCTTTTACTTTTGGTTAT